>JAHWXV010170713.1:0-19461 GCA_024586415.1 Phrixothrix hirtus
TGGTTTTCCTCAATAGCTAATAGTACATTCACCTTGACCCCTTCACTAAATGCGCTCTGTCGATGAGTATCTGTTTTTCTTACATGTTCGTTTTCTCACCACACCTAGCTTGTTGTTCCTTTGAAACTAGCTAGCATGAAATTGTGTGTTCCTTTACGAAGGATTGAAAATGGCCTAGATGCATCGTTAAGATGGGCTTGCAAACCTCCCAGTTGCATCGAAGAACGTCATTTTCCTCAATTTTGTGGGTTAGATATTTTTCAAATTTCCCTCTAAATCTAGTACCATACTTAATTTGAAAATCCCCTAGAATCTGGTTTTATAACTAAATCTAGTGACTTTTTCCTCTGGAGTTGGTAACATACTTGCATAAAGCGAGAAAGAGCCATATAAGCCCATGTGTTAGAGAGAGATACCGTTGCACTGCGGGTTGCATAACAGAGGTGTGGAGGTGTGGTGCCAGACCGGCCTATCCACACTACTAACGTGAACGTTCTTCTTACCTTTTTCTTTGACTATAGTAAGGTTGTGCACTTTGAATTTTTACTGACAGGTCACACAGTTAATAAAGAGTATTACCTATAAGTTTTGCGCAATTTACGTAGTTTATCCAGAAAGAATGACCCGCACTATAGAAAGAAAAGTCATCACTTTTACACCATGGCAATGTACCGGCACACACCGCATTACTTATATCGCATCTTGACGAAACAGAATGATGCTGCAATCTCCCAATTTTCCAGGCATGGCACCTTGTGATTCTTTTCCTATCCCGTAAACGGAAGAGGACCCTTAAAAGGCAACACTTGTCAATGATAGGGGAATAATGGAAAAATTGCTGGCTAAGTGAAAGCAATACTTAAAGAGATGTTTCAACAGTGCTTTTCAAACTGGAAACAACGTTAGAGGAAGTGTGTTATATCCTAGTGGGAACTATTTTGAAGGGGGTAATATAAAAGTTGGTGAAAAATACTTTTTGAAGAAAATTACAATTCTTGTTTGTTTTTGATTACACCTCGTATATTCCCTAAATTAGGAAGCATGAGTACTTCTAGTTGATTAAACCCTTAGACTTTCATACCGGATCTAAAATTTTGGGTTTGGTTCTAGGAATATCTTCGTTTATTATGAAGTTGTAGAGTTAGATATCAACGGATATCAGATCCTAAAAATTTATTTAAGTAAAAATTACAAATGCTAGGATACTCCTCGGAGATACTTGCGTATAAAATAAAACACCATAAAATAAGTTCTGTGAATTTAATAACATTTGACTTGTGTCGGTCACGAAAGTTTACCTTTCTAGATTTACTCAGCGGAGTCGGGCCAAGGTTAAGCTGTCTGACAGAAATAGAGCAGATTATTGGTAACACTCCACGATGTTCCTTTAATTTTATTTTGTAATTGTTTTTGTATTGAGTCATTGTGATTTTATTTGTACCCGATAAGCTGATTTATACGTCGCACTGTTTATATTTATTTTACAGTTCTATTAACTTGTAATTAGAACTTATTTGTTAAGTCTTATAAATTTGAACTAAGAAAACTTCAAATGGAAGTTGTGTCAGCTGTATTGATCGGGCAAAGGTGAACAATTTTCAAACTGGTCATAGGAAATTACCAATCATTATTAGTACTAACACATACATTCTTGGGGAGTCGACACCTTCCTTGAATCGACATAATTGAATTGTAAGAGAGTTCAAATAAAATCATTTTACTGAAAGGTTGTTTTTTATCGTTATAAACCATATTAAAACTACATGACCATCCTGACATACTTATTTATGCTACAACCTTTTCTATTTGACAGTGATACCTTGTCATGTAGGTATTTGTTAGAATTTTTACCTAATACACCCATTAGACCATGTTTTGTATTAATTTGTTTATTTAATTATTAGGAAACGTTATGGGAATATTTACATAAATCTCAATACCTAAATCCGACTTTTTGATTGAAACCTAGCTTATTCTAATTACAATCCATGATTTGAATAGAACATTTGATTCTACTGTCGACAATATCGGGTTTCAGTTTGTGATTTACCAGTTTTATTGTTAGTTGGATAAAGGAAATCCAGTTTTATTGTAAGCCGGAGCAACGCGGTTTTGTGTTCCTCAGATTAATCGCAATGACTTCAAAATTGCAATTCAAAGCCTTGTTTGCGATGTGTACTTTTGTGTTTGATTAAACTTCACAGTATAGTTTGCTATCAGATATTGTTTGACAGAATGTCAGTGTTTTTTGCAATGATTAATGGTGCGTTGGGAGTCTTAACCTGTGCGTAGATTGTTTGAGCAACCGTAAGCGAAAGAACCTCTACAAAGATGCTTTTGTAGCCTTGGCTGGTACGGGAGTGAACTACAAGTCCGTAGATCTGGCGGCAAAGAATTCCTATAAACCTGCAGTTAGTTTTGGACTGTGTACAAAGAACTCCGGTAGAATCGGAGATCGTGTGGGAGAGAACCCCTATAAATATCCTCGAAGAAACATGTTTCAGAACCCAGTAACTAGGTGTATTTTACGTATTATTCAATTCTTGCACACAAAGTTTCGAATGCTCTAGGTAATGTTTAAGTCGATTCGATTTTAACTGGATTCGCTTTTTAGAATAGCGGTTAAGTATTTGGTTACTTAAGTTCCATTAACGGGGAGTTGGTTCAGTTGAACAACACTTAAATATTTTTTTATACAAAGACTTTGGTGACGGTTATTTTATTTTTCTCAGGAGAGTTCTCTATAGGTATCGTAGTACGAAGACTTCGGGAGTGAATTTTTCTTTGTTTATGTAAAAATCTGTTTTCATCCTTTTACTATACTGAATTATCAACTTATATGGACAATTCTGATAAGTCCAAAAATTGAGATACGGATTTTTTGTTAATTAACCATTCTTGGCGCTGCCAAATAATTTGATGTTTGGTGAGAATAGCTTAATTTTTAATCCTATGGTTCGTTTTTATAATAATTTAAGGGATTTACACATTCGTTTTTCTTAATTATTTGATTTGCGTGGATATCGTAACTTATAATTCTATCTATTTTTTTGTTATTTTTGTCATTCTGTAATAATAATTATGTCCGTTACTATATCAATATCTGTCAGCAAGTTCAACTCGGTTTTAGTAAACTTCAATGCAGTAATAGAGGAATATGACGTGATTGTGGAATAAAGCACCCATTTTGACAGAAATCCGATACCAGTAAAACGTCTGGTTTCTGATAGAGCTGGCAATAGGACCTAAATTATCAATATTGAACACGCCATACTTCACGTGCATGTACGTAATTACCATCAGTTATATGGCAGTCTTTTATTGTGTTATAGAAAGACTGCATTGGAAGCATTATGGTGTCCTGAAGTTGTTCCCAACTCCCCATATTTTCATATTCTTGCGAAAGGGAAACCGAATGTGCTTTTTACAATATACGTCAACACTATGAAATCCTTTTTTTATATTTTTTGATGTTCTCGTACAGTAAATAATGTGTCAACTCTTCTAAGCTACTGTTTATAAAGTGAAGCGAGTCTAGAAATCAAAACTTTATTTCCGTTCTGTTTTTCGCATTTGAAATAACATACAAAAACATCTTGCATGATGTAACTTTTCCTTTGTTACAATATTTATTTGTTATTTATAAATGAATTTATGGGGTTCTATTATTCAGATGGTTTAATTTCAATTATGAGTTTACTTGCTTCCATTATAAATTTTCTACAAAATGTTTCATTAACGTAAGCTCGATCCCCTTGTTAGAGATAGAGTTCAATGTATGTCGATATTTCGTTGAAAAGCATTGTTCCGAACGCTTCCGTGTGAATGAATATAGCTTCTTGTCGGTCTTCTAGAACAGGTCATGAAGCACCAAGCATATAATTTTAGATTTATCTAAAATTTTGTGATTTTCTTGTTCAATAATGCATTATGCTTTAAATTATAATTATCTTATAAAATACATTATGTTGAGTTTTATACGAAGAAATATAGAATTACACGGATCCTGTTCAAGGTTGCCCTAAAATCACTTTTTTTATATCTCATTTACGTTTTAGAGTTATAGGTGGTAATCTGGATGGCTACAGGGGATTAAAAGTTCTCGTGGTATTCTTGGCTAGTTTAGAAAGGGTACACAGTTATTAATTACATATTATTTATTGTAAAGTGTTTTGACGAGAGCTTATATATCTTATACATATGATTACCTGATCAGCCTAGGTATCCACTGTATTATGGAATAATTACATTGCGTAATTTTTCTTACGTAGGGCATAATTGATTACTAATTAGTAATCTAAAAACAGAATTAAGATATGTATCACCTTTACGATGACCCTAGTGCCGTTCTTTGTCTGGTAAATTCCTTCTGAATGCTCGGATGTCTGGCATCTCCAATAATTATTAAAATCAGCTACTATTTGGATTTTCAAAATTTTTCGGGTGGTTCTTCCAAATTTTGGGATTTTAAGTTTATTAAATTAATTCCTTCGGCACAAAATCTATTTAAAATTAAATTTATTTTTCTATCGTTGAGGTTATAGCTTAGTTACATCATTATTTTAGTTGTTAGTTCAACTTCAATGATTAGTTACAGTTCTTAATAAAATTTTGTTTTAAGGTCAAGTAAGTTATCAGTTCGGAGTGTTACGATACCTGGGTCAGTAATTATTTACTAAATTATTTACAGAACATTATTCGAACACTACACCTGCAATACTCCAAGAGTTCTTAGCTAATTACAAACACAGATCGTAAAACACTAGGTTACATTCTCTAACATTACGTTATCCAATTTATAAATTTACAACTATTTTCTTAACGACAATCCGTAATTCCGTAGAAAATTATAGTATACTTGCATTCATATACTACTGAACATTATCAAATACATTTAATATGTGATGCTTACAAGTAATATATAGTTTGCCTTCATTTATAAATGGCATTTCACTAACCGAGCTTGTCAAATGCATTTCACAAGGTATAAAAGTTAAACTATTATTGTTCAAAATTTTGAATATACAATTATTTGTTATATGATTTTTTATTAATCGATTGTTTACAAGCAAGATTTAGGCATGAGTTATTGGAAGCATAAACTGTAGCCATTTTATTATTTATTTTCTTTTCAATCTGGCAATTTTATTGTCGGCTGCTAGTAGCTTATGTTTGAAATCTGATATCTTCCTAGAACCCGAGAAAAGCGATCCTGAGTTGAATATAGAGTATTAAAAGGGCTAGTCGAAGGTAATGTTTACTCACTTTTACCTTATGTTTATATTTAGTTCACATCCTCTGTTTTATTCTAAAACATTATTTCGAAGAAAAAAGCCAATTGAAATATCAATCAGCAGAACCATCATTGCGAAGATGAAAAGTCAATATTTAACAAAAACTAGGTTTCCTTGGTTTGAAATCGGTATTTTCCGGCAGATTAAGAAGTGCGATTATAACAATATCTAAATCATAAAAATACATAACAATTTTTATCGCACTATTTCTTCCAAACGTATCATCAAGTAAAACTGCAGTATCCATATTACCTTTAAATATGTCCTAATATCAAATACAATCTTGTAACGTTCTTTTCAAGGGCTACCCAATCATCTAAATGTATTTTCTAACGCCCTTTATTATCTTTCCTGCACAGGAAAAGCCCAAGTCCGTTAATTACTTTCTGGAAAATGGCCAACGCTAGCTCGGCAAATGGTTAATAAGTAATAACAACAGAGCAGATATTAAGAGGTAGTAAAGCACTACTCAAATAATAGCTAGGTAGTTAAGATTTTTAAGAACGTTATTTGTAAATATTTAGTTAAATTAATATTATACATGAAATACTTACATAAAATTAAAAGTAATACATATTAATCAATGTAATTATGTGAAATAAATTTTATAAATGAATATCAATTCTCAGTAAAACTGATAAAGCTCAAAAGCAATATAGAATATGATAAATTTTAAATTGTAACTTTTTGATTACCTATGAGGTGAATAAATCGAGTAATTTTAAAGGTAAAATTGCCACGAGGAATGGAAAATAATTCAGTTTAGGCAAGCAAAAGATTGTATAGGGCAACTCCGAAAGAAATTCATTTTTAAAAAAGCTACGAAGTGGAAAGCGAGACTTATCGTGACCACGGCGCGGCAGCCGATGGCTGCGAATTTACGTTGAGCTTTGGATGAAGTTTAAAATGCAACCGGTCATGGCAGTTAGAGCATTTGTTCTTCAATTACGTGATACAAGACACCTAAAATACGCAAATATTGTATTGTTAATTACGAAAAAATTGTTTAGTTTCTAACGAAAGAAGGAGCAGATTCGCTTTTATATTTAAACAAAAACAAAGAAACTAACACGATGAAAGTGAAAACTGCTTCAAAGTAACGATAAATAGGCATTTTTTAGAAAATTAAACGAACATTTCACGAACTCTTCGGAATAACTATTCAGAAATTTGATTTTCTATCGATGTTAATTGATAAGATACTGTCTAGCGTACTATTAGAAGAAATGCGATAACGTCAGCATAAAGGTTAGTAGTTACTTTAAGGTGATAAAAAACTAGGTGCACTTGCATTTTAACTATTTGTGACGATATTTGTAAACTAAATTTTTTATAAAAGTATTACTTGAGTATTGAGTCGACTGCAATTAGTCGATAACAAGAATATTCAATTTTCATAATCAATAAGTTCATATTTTCTAAAAAGTAATAATAAGAATAGTGTGATCCTAAAACTAAGGTTTACTTCAGTTTAAGTTACATGCCTTCTTGTGCTGTAATAGAGCTTTTTCACCTTTGCGGCACACTTGCAATAAATGTATGTAGTTTGCTGCTGAAGCATTTAAACCAACTCTCCTTCCATATGAATATGCAATTCTGCAGGAATTTCTGGGCATTACAGATGCTTTCTGATATTTTCACTCAAAATATTCTAAATGTGCTGGGTTGGATTTAAATTCGGGTTTCTTGTAGACAAGAAGTAGTATTTGATTAATTCAAAAATCTTGGAGATGTGTTGCAATATCCTTGCAATATACAAAAATGAGTTGCATGTAAAAGCGCAAAATATTCAGGAAGATCTCGTAGAATCTATTCAATGCATCGTTCCATGTTACTGCACCCCTTTCGATAAACACGAGGTCGGTACTTGCATCAATTGAAATTCCACCCCATACCACCACACTGCCGCCATCAAAATATATACAAGTAGTCATATTAGCTTCCAAGTTGTTCTCTCGAGTTTTTGCACCCTTTTCCCACCTGTTTGGTTCTCTTAAAGCAAAACGGGACCATCGGTCAATGGTATAGCTTACATATTGTGACATTTCCCGTAGAAACGTATTAATAGTGCGAAACGCCATTAAAGAATTACGATAATTCACGCGTATTCACAATATCAATGATTCTGGAAGCTTTTGTAATTAAGATATTATTAAAGACAAAGTGAACTTTAAGAGTGCTTCAAATAAACCCGGGTGGGAACGAGTGCTCTTGTTTTATTTTAAATAAAATAATTACATAAATAATAATTCGTCCATTTACAGTGTTACAAAATAGACCAATAAACCATGTAAAAAGTAGAATTCAAGTATATTAACTAAAATGAAAATTTTATAACATTACTCAATATTTAACTTTACTAAAACCGTCCGAATTAAATCTGGATTGTTTTGATAACTTGTAAAACTAAAACAAAAATCATGTAAGATGATTTAAATATGAATTAATTAATGTAAAGTTATTAATTATAATTACACAATATTACGTTATATTAGGCAATGAAATGTGTAAATATACAAATGTATTGTTATCAAGACTGCTAAAATGTTAGACGTAGAACACCATCTATAACCGTATTCATAGAATAGAGAACGAGGATGTGAAGTTAAGTATAGAAAGGTTGATTTTCCAAAGCAAAAGATAGTCTTCGTACGAGAGTCGATACAGGGCATTGCTCCATATAAAATTATACTAGACCGATTAAAGCTTCCCCAAAAGGTCAAGTTGCCTGTATTTAAATTTGTAGCGATATTTACGTCACGTGTTGTCAGTCCTCCTAAGATACTAAAATCTAAGACAAGTTTTCCATTTCCAAACTCTAAGAATTCAACTCGAATTGCGTTGCTAGGCAACAATACCGGTCCGATTCCTGGAGTACCATAAACTCAGTGGTTTTCTCGTTTTTAAGTAGCCGAGTACCATTGGTGTTGTTTGTATCGACCCTGTAAAATGAACGACCCTTGGCCGAACACAAACGAGTTGCTGGGTAACCATTTAAGTTTGACGGCAAGCGTCGTAGCGTCTCGAGTTGTATCAATAGCGAAAGCGCAGCTACGCTGAAGTAAGATACCCTGGAACCGTCAACGTCTCGTTATCTGCAAACGACGCCTGCCGTCTAATTGTGTTAAGTGACAAAGAAGGTCACGGGCGCATCCAGGCGTCGTTGTATTAAAAATCCGCCCAAGTTACCGCTACAACAAATTACTTACGTGGTCGCAGACGCAAACGATGCGATCGTGCCCGTGGTCTCGAGGTTTACTAGAGCTGTCGTATTAAAAGTTAACAGGAGACCAGAACTTAGAGGTGACGGAACACGTTCCGTCGATATCAATACGACACGCCGCGTCGTAATATATCAAACCATCTTCCATTCTTATTCGACGACTGAATCTTCGGCTAATAGATTTTAAGTTCCAATTAATTGTTTAGTTATTTATACCGTAAAAATATTGTTTTAATTTTCCGTTTTATTTTAATAATTTGAATTAAAGAAACCAAATAATTGTAAAATAAATAGCATAAATATTCTTTTCTCGGTCAAACTTGAAACAACGTCATTCTGGCAAATAACTTCAACCGATAAATAATTATTCCGCTGGAACACCGTCTTGAAAATTGAAAATATAAATTCTTTAGTTTTCGTAAGTAATTCGTAAATCATTTAGAACAGTCACAATATTTTCGTGCAAAAACTAATTATTACCTATGATATTGTTTTAAAGATCTTGATTAGAAATAGCAAATTTTGAGATTAGTTCTCGTTTTGCTGGATATTGCAAATGGCTCGATTCACACGAAGGCATTTCGAAACTCGACAATATGATGCTATATCTTTATATGTTATTGTCCTCTCTCCTATTACCTAGAGATTACATAAGGGTCATGTCGTTCACTTATGGCATGCGGTCTATCAGATCTAGATCATCTAGTTTCATTCGCAGTTTAACGGTGACGTTTGATGACATCGGCGATGGTAATTTCGTTATCCCTAGAGTCTTTTGCACGCGTATTTACACACAAACTGTATTTTTACTTATTTTCTCAATTAGATTTATTTAGGCTGAATAATTCTTTTGAATCGCTGAAATGGAATTTTAAAATTTGTTTGAGAAGTAATGAAATAATGTCTATTAAAAATAAAATCTCGGAATCTATAAGAGGTAGAAAAATGGTTAGAAGATGAAAATTTGAGTGAATCTTGTTAGTAATTTAACGGCGCTCGCGATCTGATTCTAGCTGTTTAGGTTTTTGAGATAGCTTGAAAAAACGAAATAACTGCAATTTCTAAATAAATTTTCTTGAATTTGTAAAAGCTTCGCTGAAGAAACTTTTTATGAAGAACGCGCCTGACTAGTCAGCTTTTAGTTGTAACGTTTTGGGTTTTTTCCATTATTGGTGCCATACTAGATTTTACTTGCCTTAAAAGGGACATTGTTTTAGTTTTTCAACGAGATAATTTATGCCTAAAAAGTTTAAACGTGGTTACAAAAAATTGAATTTTTAGTTTTTGATCAACTGGACAACGTCATATAACAAAATGAAGATAATAATTTAATTTTTATAGCAAAGTGAATACAATGATCCCAAATAATAACTAAACTAATTTTCTTACTTTAAATAATGTTTAAATATTACCTCGTAATCTTCATTTTTGACATACCCATGGATAATATAAATCCTGACTTTAGTCAAGTATGCTAGGTTTCACCAAAATAGCGAGTGATTGTTCAATTATATATTGCTAATCGTATTATGAATTAAAAGTTGGTTTAGCGGTTATTAGCGTTGTGTTTATTGTTTGATAGATCGTTCATAATTATTCCAACGAACAGAAACTCGTTATGTTGTAGCATTATTAACGAGGTTGTAAAAATGCTAGGATTGCATACGTAATATATTTTCAAAGTTTACCTAAAAGTCTTTAACCTAAGCTTACCTACCTTCGAAAGTTGGTTACAAATTTGCTTGAATTTGGCAGTTTTGAGAAACCACGATCCAAACACTATGCTAACAATAATCAACGGCAGGATGCTAATGTTGAACAATATTTTAACGAAAATCTATCGACTTCATAACTAGGAACGCTGACAAAGAACTTCTTATACTAAAAGGGTTTTAAAGCAACATAAATATTATTCCTGCAAACCAATCATAGTCCAGGGTATAATGTTTGATTGAGGAATTCTTTTTACGAGGGTGGTAGGTGACCGGTTGTTTAACTTCTTTAATTAAACTCAAACAATTACTTCTTCTTTCTTAAACCAGAAACCCAGATCCATTTAGATAATGGTAGTTAGAAGTTTCATGAACGTATTAATATAAGTTATATTTTAAGTTACATTCTTTAAATTTTACGTCTGGTCAGAATGGCTTATAAACTTAGACTGCATGACTTTTTTTTTAGATATATCAAAAACTCTTTGTGCTATTTTAAAATGTAAGTTAGTATAGTTTCTTAATATAAAATTCCTTTAATTACTGTCCTACTTACCAGTGCTTTCGTCATTGCAACATTTGCAGTACTTAGCAATTACAAATATTAAACCTTTAATAGGCAATTTACCTTAATTCTAATATTTCACCTCTTAGCGCGCAGCATTATTTTTGTTTAAAATTCCATTTTTTTTCAGCACAGATTGGCTTTTTAGCATATTCTGAGCAGATATTACTAAAAGCATTTTTCAAAATTTTTCACTATTTCGGCTGTATATGGTGGTTAATATTTCGACCAAAGAATGTTTGGGGTCCACACTACCCTTAAAATTCTTGGTTGATATTTTGACCACTTAAAAAAACCTACATTATAAAATAAGTTTTAATAGAACAAAATGCAGCATAAAACATAAATAGCACAAAAAAGAAAAAAATAACTATATAAAGTAGATAAAGAACGTAAATGTAGCATAAAATGAATATAAACGTAAAAAAAGAAAAACTATATAGAATCTTAAAACATTAACTATATATTGCGATAAAAACACTAATTTTATTCAGATTAAGATTAATAATATAAAATATGAATCATTTACTTTTATTGCAATGAAGAAAATACCTATAAATTACATTCCCAAGAATATCTCAATTTCAATACCTACCATGTTGTTACATAATATGTAATATTTCCTCAGCCAAAGGTCAAACGTATAAATAAGTGCAATTTTGATTAACCTAAACCTTCGTTTTAAAAGAAATATGTTGAGTTTAAAGTTTTTGTTAATGATAATTACAAATAATAACGCCTTTAAAAGTTATGTGTTGAATGAAATTTCAGGTTATGTTAAAAATAATTGTACAAAACTTTAAATTTTAGTTAATTATTATAAATATATTACCACCTAGTATTTTTACCAAGTCGCTAGTATATTTTAAATATAACAACTTACCCAATTATTGCACTAGTTTAACAAAAAACTTATGGAGCGCACAAGTCAACTACTAACTAGTTAAAATGCAACTTCTAGGAGCGCACTGGTGGAAATTTCAACCACATATTATATAGTGACTGCGAATTATATATTTGTGGACGAATTTTTACTTCTGAACGTTAAAGTAGGTATAGTAAACATAAGTGTTTGATTTTTGAGTTCAATGATACATCGCAACGTTCAGAAACACAAGTGGTCTATAATTCGACCACTACGTGTTAAAGGGTTAAAATCTATATCCTGATATCACTACACATTGGTAAATTGAAATTTTTTTTAAATTTCTCATTTCATATTTAACAAAAAATTCTTTTGTTTTGTGTATCTATTACAGATAATAACGTTTCACTATATTCCTATACACTGTTACCTGTCTCTTATCACATTAGGTGATTGGTCTGTAATTACTCTAAATAGTCCGTTAAACGATGTATCCATCTTGTTTCTAGTAGGGGTTTTTATTAGAATTAAATCTTCTATGGTAAATTTTACATTTGATGTACCTTTTTGATCATAGTGTTGTTTTCTTTTTAATTTCGATTGTTCTAAATTTGATTTTGCTTCGGCACACACTATTTTAATTCGAAATTTTAATTCGATGAGATAATTATCAAAAGTATATAACGTTTCTATCATACCAGTTAAATTTAAAGGTAGTTTGGTAATTTTTCAGTAAAGTAATTCAAATTGCGTGTACTTTGTCTCTGTTGTGAGATATGCGAAATTCCAAAAGGATGCCCAACCACTTCATACGTTTTTGTATTTGGCTGTCTGTCTCCGTAAGTAAGCACCTAAACTTTTATGTGAATTTTCTATAGAACCAAAAGTTTCGTGATGATATGCTGTTGATATCAATTTATTTATTTCAAGTGTTTTGCAAGTTTTAGAAACAATTGCTGACATAAATTCTATACCTTGGTCAGTTGCAATTGTTCTGGGTACACTATATCCAAGTATAAAGTTGCCTACAATGCTCTAGTTACTGTATCTGTTTCTTTGTTACGTAGTAGATATGAATTTTGATAAATTACGTTGGATTGTAAGAATGTATTTAAATCCGTTTACATCTTCTTCTAATGGTTTTGCCATATCTAAGTATATTTTTTCAAATGCACTTGAGGCTGTGTCTATTTTTGTCAGAGATTCAATGTGTCGTTTGCTATATTTATATTTCTGATAATCATCGCGCTTTTTTATAAAGTTCTTCACGATTTTTCGTAAAAATTTTCTAAAAATTATATTTTTTGATGTTATTATACGTCTTGTTTATACCTTCATATCCTCCTGTAGGTAAAATATGAAAAATCATTAATTAACAGTTTTTTTTGTTCATAAGTCATTTATTATAGTAACATTATAGTAAATCATTTAGTTAGCAAAATTATGTTTTAAATTAATTTAGTTACTAAAATTGCGCTTTTGATTTTAGAATCCTTTCCGTTATATTGTTATGCGTAAAAAGATATATTCGGTTAGTCTTATGTTGAACGAGAACCAGCTTTTGCTAACTTTCATTAAATTATTCATTCAATAATTCAGCGTATTTGATCTAGTTCCTAGATTTGGCAACTTAATTAATTTTATATCAATGGCATTGTTGGTTACCTAATTTGGCAGTGTGAGCAATTAAAATAAATTACGCAATCATTAGGTTTTAGACTTTATTATAGAAATAATTGAGGGATACACCACTTATGTTCGGACATTGAATTTAATGTAGCGCAAAGTCTTGCGAGGAGGTAAACTGTTTATACTTCTTTCCAATATTTATTTGTAAATTTGTGGATTACACCAAAAATTTTGTTTACGACATATGATTGTATACCTGATAAGTAACTAAGTTCAATGAGTTCAACACATTTATTAAATTTGTGTCCGTTAACTTGCCCCTCCAACCCAGAGTTAACCAATTTATCCTAAAACTTAGCTCCACAATGTTTTGAGTTAGCACCACCTAGCTCCACTGAACAGAAAGCTAGCACCTCAAAGGTAACTGAGATATACCAATTTATTTTTGGGGGGACGGGGGGCAATTTAACGCTAGCCTCGCCAAATCTTCTGAGGGATTTCAAACGCTAGCACCACATTCACTAGAGCTAGGGCCATCTAGCGCTACTAAAGTAGCTCGCACCGTCACCGGAAGGATTTTATAGCTACTTAAAATGTGATGCCTTATCCCCCCTCCCCCATTACTCCAAATTATCCCAAAATCGCGTAGTAGTTTTTTTAGATCTAGCACCACCTAGCTCCATGAAAAATGAAATTATTACCGTCTTAAATGCCTAACTATGAATTATAAGAATCACTTTTGTTAAACATTCGATTTTATCACAAACGTTTTTCTGGTATAAAGCGTGTACCTACTTATTTTTCTTTTCGATAATAATTTAATAATTTATTAAGCTACCGAAATTATTAAACTTAAATTGATTTTAAAGTAACTCATAATTTTGAGGAGTAATTGTCACTTTTCTAAAATCTAGAAACATTTACTATATACAAACTTTGCAGAACTTCATGTAAAGTTAAATACTATATAAGCGAAAAATAAAATTTCACTCAAAATAGTTTTTAAAACTTAAAATCAAAATGAATTGAAGTACAATGACAAGTAGCTGTAATTAAATATACAAACAAATTCTACAAAGTCGAAAGCAATTTTAGTGCATTTTTACCTTATTTCGTTTTACATTTTTGTATAATTATTTTTAAAATGAAAACTGTTATACAAAATATCTTTCTAATTTAGTTCGTTTATTTCTATAGAAGCGAAATTTAACTTTAAGTGACAATTTCGCCTAAAAATTATCAGTTATTTTAAAATGAAATTAAGTTAAATAATTTCGGTAGTTTAATAAATTATTAAATTATTATCGAAAAGAAAAATAAGTACCCGCTTTATACCGGAAAAACGTTCGTGATATAATCGAATGTTTAATAAAAGTGATTATAAATTCATAGTTAGCCATTTAAGACGGTAATAATTTCATTTTTCATGGAGCTAGGCGGTGCTAGATCTAAAGAAACTACGACCTGATTTTGGGATGATTTGGAGTAATGGGGGGGTAAGGTATCACATTTCAAGTAGCTATAAAATCCTTCCGGTGACGGTGCCAGCAGTTAGTTTAGTGGAGCTAGATGGTGCTATCTATAGTGAATGTGGAGCTAGCGTTCCAAATCCCTCAGAAAATATGGTGGGGCTTTTTACGTTAAAGTAAATGCTGTAAACATTTTTGTTAAAAACTTCGTTTAAAAATTTTTATTAATTTTTAAAATTTCAAAAACTTTCACTTGCATAGTTAATTTGATTTTGATATTACCATTTGATAGGTCTATAATATATCTTCCTTCTGTTTTATTTCCCTTTAAACAGATTTTGATGTTTGATTTATTTCCATGCCAATTTATGATCTACATCGGAGTCTTCAAATTTTACTTCTTGTGGGATGCGCGATTTTTACCAACTCCTGTTTTATAAAATCTTAATTTTTATAAACTTATTGACGGTGCTTACTTAACATTTTATTTTGTTGTCGGTTATCAATCAGGGGCATTATAGTTTTCAAATGCTTATATAAGCTTGAGCGCAGTGTATTTTTCTGAATTTACATATTTACCATTAAATTGATCTACTTACGAAGCGGTCACTCTGGTTGTTTATTGCATCACCGCTGTTCGACGAAGTAAGATGATTTTTCTTGTAACGTTCTGCTTTTATAACTTTTATAAATTCCCTTTCTGCTGTTTCATTGACCAATCAAAGGATCTAAAATTTCAAACTGCTAATTGCGTGCCATCTCAAAAACCGTTGGAATTCCGTTAGATATTTACGTCTGTTTCGTAACCTTCTCTGGGTTTAAAGTTTAGGTTAGTAAAATATATGACACCATAATTTTTATTGCTGCAAGACCTTTCCGTATTGAATATAGAATTAGAATTTGTCCCTTCGATTTATAGTTTATTTTACACTATGGATTATATATCCAAACCCGCGGCTTTATTAACGGAGCACAATTTAAACTTTGTTAAATATTTATTTTATAGTCTGTGAACTTCGTTTTTAATTTAGAAATACTGTTAGGTAACCTCTATTGGAAGTGACATTTTAGAAATTTGAAATTGGTGATAGCTTATTTCAATTTTTTTCTGAAATAGATAATAGCTTATTACAATTTTCTAATGTGAGAGCTGATTAATCTTTACATGTTAATTACGAGCATTACAGTATGTTCAGGAATGAGTGAGGTAAGTTTTATAATTATGTTATTTAATGTCCTTTTTAATACTTCGTTTTTTATGGTTTGTAGGTCCTTTTAGAGCTTTTAAAGATCCTATTTTATTTTGATGACATTGCTTAATCAACTTTACGATCCTATGAAAAGTCTTGTGTACTTATGTTTTCGGAATGTGATTGAAATTCTTTCATGTTCGCGCATGTCGACTTCTTTCGTCCTCGAATAACCTCTTGCTGGGCTCAGTATTCAGCTACTCTTGATGTTGCTACTGGCCTCAGGTCATGTCATGTTATTTACAAATTTTATTTCTATCAAGACAGTATTTGGAGGTCTACTTGCCCAACTATTACTCTAAATTAACGTTTGAGTAGTGTTACTTTTGAATTATTTAATTTAAGGAATTGTGATATGCATATAAACATAAAACTACTTTCTGTTATCAATGGTTTTGTGCAATAGTTTTAGCACTTAAGTTGATAATCGCTTGTTACGATAGATGTTATTTGCAATAAGGCAAATGTTAATCACAACCAGGTTCTTTGTTTCCGACAAATATGCTTTGATTTTATAGTTAATTTGTAATGCATTGGACCTATTTTATGTGAATCACATCCAGATAACTAAATGCAGAAGTTAATTTAAAAAGCAAATATGTGGTAATAATTCTTCAAAGAAACCTACCTGGAGCATTTCAAAGTTAAAGCTAAATAGCTTTATTGCGTTAACGGATTTATATTAAATACCAAGATTTCAGCTGACAAATTTTCAAGCTTGCATTAGAATAAGTATGGTAGTTAGTGTATGAGTCGCATTAAGTAAATTTAAGTTGTAATAGTATATCAGTTAGCTTATTTCATTATCTAAATGATGAAAAAGTAACCAGCCATAGTAGTATTTTTGCCATCATTTACGGTTATCCTAAACTTTGCTTAGTAATTAGTAGAATCATAAAGCGTACAGATTGCACGTGTTACCTCTAATGATTAACAATATAACTTTCCCTTATTTTAAATCAAGTGGTATATTCTAACCATACCTTGGTACTACGTATTCTTTTAGTATGTTCATTACCGTATGATTTTAAATAGAAGACGTTAGATTATTCATTTAACAATTACAAATTATCTATTTGAATTGATATTAATGTACAATGCATAATTTATAATTTGTATTATATCTTTAAATTATTGTACGGACTTATCAACCTACTAATTTCAAGTGCTTGTCGCTTAGACAGTTGTCTGCAAACTTGTTCATGAAAACTAAGCAATTATTCTTAAATGTATCACATTGGTTTTATTTAAACTTACACTTTATTATATGATTTATTGTTATTTTGAAATCAGAATGCTAAATAATAAACTAAACTAAATTAGTTGCATACACGTGTATTTCAAATGATATTAGATATTTAACACCAAACTTCAGCACTTTTTAGGGAGTAACTAGGGAATTTAATAAGTATTCTTGTATTTGGTTCCTATAGTACAAATTATTGGTTTATTTTACAGTTATAGGTTATTATACGAGATGTAATCAAAAAGAAACCGAGAATTATTATATTCTTCAAAAAGCATTAATTTATTAATTAAGTTTTGTACTATACCTTTCAAAGCAGTCGCTCTGAGATACAACACACTTCTGCCAACATTACAAAGCACTGTTGAAGCGCTTCTTTATGTATTTCTTTCAATTCAGCCAGCGATTTCCCTTTTATTTCCTCTATCATTGAAAAACGCTGTGCTTTATGTGTCCTTTTGAGTTTAGGGTACAGGAAAAAGTCACAAGGGCTATTGCGGCAGCACAGCGGTCTCGTGTTACGTCAAGAAATGCGTGATAAGTATTGCGGTGTATGTAGGTGCCTTGTCATAGTGTAAAATCCAGGATCTTTCTTTCCGTAGTTCAGGTCGTTTTCTTGAGATAAACTAAATTAAATTACGCATAACTTTATTAACTGTGTGGCTTGTCGGTAAAAATTCAAAGTGCACAATTGCATTGCAGTGAAAGGAAACGGTAAGAAGAACCTTCACCTTTGACTTCATCTGATATGCCTTTTTCAGTCTTGCCTCCACAGAACACTTACGATGATTGAGCCTTTGTATCAACTTCATTGCCATGCACCCATGTTTTGGCACCAATCATAATGCGTTGGAGTAATTATGGGTTGTTAGTGACGACTTCCACGCGATGCTGCTTTTATTGAAAATTCAGGAGTTTCGGTGAATCAATTTAGCTGTCACCCATTTGATATCCAAAACGTTAGTAAAATTGCTTCGCACAAGTCATAGAATATTCCTTGTTTTTCAGTAACCTCTCTAATAGTAATTCTTCGATTAGCAAGCGTTACATGAGGTGCTAGGAAGTCCAGACTTAGTGTCATTGCTAACGTCTTATCGACCTTCTTTAAAGCGTTTATACCATTCGTAAGCGTATACTTGTGATATAGTGTCGCCGTCAAAGGCTTTTTCTAGCATTTTGTATGCTTTGCTGCTTTTAACTTTTGTTTTAAGATAAAAATTTGTACAATTGTTTTGCTTCGACATGTCGCTACACATAAATACCGCAGTATTCTCTCAAGAGCGTCTTACTTCACGGCTTACCAATAACAAACTGAAGATTGTACCGCTCTGAAGCTTGGTGCATACTTTACTGACAATACTAGCAACTTGTAAAAGAAAAATTTAACCAAAATAATACACTACAATGCGCATAGTTAAAAAATTCTCGTTTATCTTTGAACATATCACGTATAGGTCAGGTTGGGCAAAACGGGATACGCAGGTAAAACAGGACACTCCCTTTTATCCTTTATCCTATATATCAGATGGTCATTGAATTAGCTTCATTCGTTAAAAGTTATCCATTCAGTCTATTCTATTCTCTGCAATGTAACAGTTGAAATTGTGTAAAAGTGGGGTTAGACAAAATTGCATCAATTGAAATGAAACTAAATATAAGTACATTTTTGAAATGTAACGATGTTTTTTATAATAATTTCATATTATATTTTAACAAATTAATTGCGTACAATTTCAAATTTGATATTATATTATTAAATAACAGTTTGGTAAAACGTGATGGTATGCGATTTTTTCGTATATACGAGGGTAGCGCTGAAAATTTTCGGATAAAAGAAAACTATAATAGATACAACAACATTTTATTTATAGTTTTTCAAAATATTCTCCCCCATACTCTATACATTTATTCATGCGACTGAACCACTTTGAGAAAGTCTCACGAAATGCATTTTTCGGAATTGCTTCCATTTCGTTAACAAATTCTGCTACTGCATCCTCTGGGATGAGAAATGTGCATCCACGAATTTTCTTTTTTATCTCTGGGAAAAGGAAAAAGTCGCAGGAAGCGAGATCGGGACTGTAAGGTGGATGCCCTACTAATTTAATCCGTGTTTTTTCCAAAAATTCAATAGTGCGTGCAGCAGAATGGGCGGTAGCATTGTCGTGATGCAAACAAATTCCTCGCAAACCAGCTTTCGGTCGACTT
>JAHWXV010170763.1:0-15369 GCA_024586415.1 Phrixothrix hirtus
ATATATATATATATATATATATATATATATATATATATCTTGAATCTGTAATCGTGTGTATACTGGAGGATTCTAGATGATTCGTTTCCTCCTGCATAATTTGATCTAGCAGTATGACTCATCGTGTAGTTTTCCACCAGGTGACTCATAAAAAATGTCATTACCCACTTTGCTTAAGGAATAACTGAAGAAAAAGAGGACTGATGCATCGTGGGGCATCAAATGCAATAGTAACATATTAAGATGTAAAGTCTTTAGTAATCAAAATTTTTACCCCACAATGAAGGCTATTTAGTATCTGTGTTTATGCAATGCGATATCGTTATTCTTCGTCTACTCTATTACTACGGTTGGTAATGGCGAACTTGCAAAATTTTAAATGGGCTAACTTATTTTATTCTATTACTGTAAATTCAACTAGTTTATGAAGAGGGAAATATTCGGTCTCATTTATATTTTTCGAACAGTAAAATATTCTCCGGTTTTTCATACTGAATTGTAGCAGTTACTAGTTACTTCTTGTTGCAGTTTAGATAAAGTTACTTTTTTAAATAAAATTTTGACTTAGAGGTTATTTTGAAATATAACTCAAATTTACTGTTTTAACTTAGGTTCCGAACAATTGAAAAATTGTCTGTTGATTTTCCAAATAAACATTATTAAATGCATTGAAAGTAACACTAATTAATTTATAAATTAAATGTAGATGAACAATAAAATAAAGTTTAAATTCAAAATTGTTTAACTATTTTGTTAATTTGTTATTCTTTCTAAAAATGTTTTAGAAGAAAAAACGAAAAATTTAAAAAAACTTAATTTAAGTCATATATAATTCTTCAAGACAGTGGTTGAAGATCTGACGAGTTCTAGAATTAAACTTTCTAAACACCTTTTGTATGAAATGATATCTAGAATTTCTTGTTGGCAATAATACGAGAGATACCCAATAATAATGGGAGTGGTTTTGTTGTGCGCACGCACGATGTAGTTGCAAGTTCTGTTGTTAGATGCAGAAAACTTGCACTATTCCGCGTCAGTTGGCATAGTACCGTTTACTTGTGAAGACCGGATGCTGTGCAGTGCTGTTTATTCATTATGCTTGCAAACGTGTTCTGAGATTTTTGATATAGCGGATCATAAAGAACAACGAGTGAATGTGCATCTTTGTTTCTTTTTAGGGAAAACTGCCGTTGTCCGTACTGAAAGAAGCATTTACAGAAAACGCGCTAGGTAAAACGTAAGAATGTGGATGAACAATTGAAGAGTTGACGTTTTTGTCGTGGAGTTCATATCAGCAGATTTTACCGGGACCTTCCAGATTAACTGTAAAATAATCCAGTTAATCAAGATTAGTGTTTTGAGAAGACTGTGTGAAAATGTGCGACTAAAACGCTCAGGCGTGGGAGAATGGCGAAATGCTGCTCTACTACGACAATATCCTCGCACGCACTGCTCTCCGTGTCCAACAGCTTTTGGGAAAAGATAACATGGAAGTTGTTCCACACCCACCTTATTCAACTGACCTTGCTTCATGTAATTTTTTGTTATACCCATGCATGAAGATGGAGCTCAGACTAGAACGTTTTGCAGATATAGATGAGGCGAAGGCAAATTCGCTGCAGGCCTTAACTAACAGCCCAGTTGAGGCGTTCGGAAATGGCAAAGTCATTGAAATAAGCGAAGCACATTAAACAGACAAGACTTCGAATGACGCTATTGAATTTTTTCCCAAAGTGTCATAAAAAATTAGTATGTAGAACAATTTCAGTTATCTTCGGGTATCCTCTCATATGTAAATGTTTCTCAGGAGAGAGATAAGTCCTGAATTCACAGTCGAAAAAGAGATACTATCGACAATATGTGTTTCGGTTCGCGAATTGTGTATCAAACTATGAGAGATGCGGGAGAATCTTGAATTTTGGACGAAGAAAATTTTTTACTACTAATATTTAAGAAGGTATGGAGACACCCATCCAAGTTTGAGCATGGTCAAGCTTTCTTAACTTTTGCAATTATAATAATTTGATAAGTCTATTCTATCTTAAATGTCACTGGATATGCAGAAACCCTGTTTGCTTATTGTTAAGTATATGTACGAAGATGTGCCCAAAAGAAACCGGAATTAGTTTTTAAACGCTATGTATTTCAATTTTTTCTATAAAAGAACCTTATCCCCTTCAAAGTACTCTCCATTACATTCTGAGTCCTTTCATACCCCTTTTCATGCGTGGAAATAAGAAAAATCACACGGAGATAGATTAGGTGAATAAGGTGCATGGGACAGCGAAATAATGCCATTCTTTACCAAAACCTGCGTAACAGATATGGCGTTGTGGCAGGTAAGTTGTCATGGTGGAAAGATCAGTCCCCTGTCTACCACAAATCAGGTCTTTTTGACGAACACTGTTGCCTCCAAATAAAAAGCTTGATTAACGGTTTGGGCTGGTGGAACAAACTCTGAATGAACTACCCCCTTCATATCAAGAAAAACTAAATGAGCATTGCCTTGATGTTTGATTTCACTTGACGACATTTTCTTGGACGGTGGGACAATGACGTCTACCATTGGCTTGACTGTTGCTTTGTTTCTGGGTCGAAACCATAGAACCATGACCGTAGACAGGAAATTTGGATAAGTTTCGAGCTGTTCTTTCAAAGCACGATATGTTTCAACTCGACATTCTTTTTAATGATCAGTCAGAACCTAAGGTACAAGTTTGGTAGCGACCCTTTTCATTCCCAAATCAGCACATAAATTCGCTGAACCGAACTCCAAGATATTCCACTTATCTCCGACAATTTCTCAATACCTATTGTCAGTTTTTGAGCACAAGTTCACGAATTTTCTTAACATTTTTGTGTGTTCGGGTAGTTCATAGACGTCCAGAACGAGGTTTGTTATCAATCAACATGTTACCATTTTTAAACCGAGAAAACCATTCGCACTGTTGAGTTTTTCATATAGCGGTATCTTTGTAAGCTGTTTTCAACATCAAAACCGTTTCAGCGGCATTTTTACCGAACAGGAAGCAAAATTTCACAGCCACGTGTTGTTCAGTTAAACTCGCCAACGAAAAGAGAACAAAACAGCACTAGCGAAAAAGATCACTACAGGCAAACAGAAGAAACCAAGTCAACGACACGGTTGGCACTGAACCGGTAACGAGATGCGCTATTACGCCTAGCGCGAGAAACTTGCACTACGCAAGTCCCGCCCACGGCAGTGCTATTCCGGTTTCTCTTGGATACCCCCTTGTATGCTTCGAACTTATCAGACATGAAACGAAATGATTAGGTCAACAAGAAATTTGTGTTTTTTAAGTTGATAAAGTATTTAAATTTCTAATATAATGTCATTAAATTAAATACAGCACAAAGCTCGTGAAGCTTACCTGTTGCCTCTATTACTTTCTTACGGTATCTACCTATTAGGTAACAAATTCTTTATTCCTTTAATCGACACTTTTTATTTTTACAAGGGAAAGTTAAAATATAATCATGCCATTATTAAACAAAACGCTAAAGTATCGTTGCGTGTTCAGTGACGATGGTCTATTGTTCGACTCTGTTTTGGTGTGATTTCATGTCTGGATTAAGAATGAAATGAAGCAGTGGTTCGTTTAATCACTCGCAGAGAGTGAAACTTGCGGAGTTCGTTTGCAGAATGCAACAGTAATATGACGAAAACTGTATAAGTCAAGAAATATCCATGATGAAAATAATTCGGATAGGTTTTCAATTTGGAAGAGCTACAATAGCATCAAGACAGCTGAGCGAATAATTCCTGATGATCGTTGAGTCAGTATTGATGATATTGCAAATGAGTTGAATGTTAGCCGCGGAACAGCATTTTGAATTGTCCACGGTGCAAGAGTGGCTACATGCCTGACCA
Organism: Phrixothrix hirtus; assembly: GCA_024586415.1. Lineage (NCBI taxonomy): Eukaryota > Metazoa > Arthropoda > Insecta > Coleoptera > Phengodidae > Phrixothrix > Phrixothrix hirtus. Next base: position 3,893 of record JAHWXV010170763.1, read on the forward strand.
AGAAGTTTATTCCAGAACAGAATTAAAAAAAAGTGGACTAAGTGCCTACAATTAAGGGAAAATTATGTAAAATGATATAAATCTTATTCTTGGTTGCACCATCAAACACTTGATTTTGCAAAACGCCCCTTTATATTTTAACTCCGCCTCGTGAAATCACTTTTCACGTACTTCCTAGTTCTAGCTAAATCTTTTCGTTTAGAATAGCATTTACAGTATTCCACAATTCAAGGAGAGATACCGATTGCGGTATATGTTCAGGTGGATTTTAAGAGAAATGCGTTTCGTTTTGCTTATTTTACTATCAGATATTTATCATGTTGAGTTAGCTAAATGGACTTTGCTCACCTCTTTGGTTTGATTGCCCTTTTGGTCTGCGCAAGATTTTCGTCAATGTCCTTGTGAGTTTTTGTGTTTCCCCAGCTTGCGAGCCATCTCCCCTCCACCGCTGGTTTCTGCAGGTTATAGTAGGTCCGTTGCCTGTAGGTCATTTTCAAGGTCCAATGCACCCGATACCATCCTTAATAAATCGATTTGAGTTTTGGTAATGATCCTGTTCGTCCCTGGGTTTCCTTTGGTCCATACTTCTTGGCCGTATATTAAGCATCGGAAAATCATCATGCTTACCAACTTTCTTTTTGTTTTGAGCAGAAGGGGATTATTTGGTCGCAGTGCTCCATACAGTTTCCTGGTACGTGTCTTTGTATATGCTGCTCTGTTTAATAAGTAGGTCTTTCATGTCAGCAATTTATCAAATATTTTGCTGTCCCTTTGTTGTGCAATCATTTGAATTTGCATTTGCCTCCTCCGTTGGGGAATCTTGCTATCTCTATCTTTTCTTCATTTAGAGTAATCCTCCACTTCTGTGCGTACTTGTGGATGGTCTTGAGGTACCTCTTTAGTTTGCTGGTTACTTGAGGCATGCTGAGGTCTGCCACCACCACTGCCATATCGTCGGAAAGCTGAAGCAGCTCCGCGTTTTCGAACGACTCCATGGCGGCCGCTTGCATTATGTGTAGTATTAGGATTAGAATTTTTGCTACTGTTCGAAATTAACTGGGACGCTAAAGCGACTTACAATGTTGAAGCATTAATCATCCTAGTTGTCAGCATGTGAATGTGAAGTATCTGGGGATGAATTGAGTGATGCGTTAGGTAGCTTCTTCAAAATCACATCAAAAATTTGTGTTTACAAAATTGTAACTCCAATTGTGAATTAATGCTTCATTCAAGCTAGACATTTTTTCTAGTTTATCGCCTCACTTTAGACCATCATGGCTTTAGCTCAGAGCTAAAGTGATTTTTTGCGCAACGTGAACAGCAATAAAGCAAATAGTCCTTTTCTGTTACGTTCACTAATCATTAGGATTGAAGGGCCTCTGTTGTTGCCCCATCGATCCATATGGGGCTGATAGATACCCAAAGAAGGAGGCCTCTAGTGGTTGATTTCAAACTTAATACTTCGGCGGTTCCAACATTGAGTTGAACCCAAGATGACATGGATAGAGAATGCCATGGCGATTAAGTTTGCCCCTCTTCTTCGGGAGAGGGGTATTTATGTTTGTTACTTCAGCACTATATTTTAATTCTTTGGTCATTGCGTGCTGTGTTCTCCTACCATCGTTAGTTTGCATAATTGAGAAAAAACATCTTTAATTAAACATATCAATTTTTTTGTCATTTTCTAGTACGTTAACGAAATGCCATTCATGGCGTTTCGCTTCTTGCTATGTCGACTAAAATAGAAGGACAACAAAAAGCATTGAACAACCAACATGCTAATACTTCTATAATCACAAATCTACGGGACAATTTTCAGCTTCACAAAATTTAATTGTAACCTGAACATTTAACAGTTTTTCCAACACTGGAATAACAATGTGTTTGGTAACTCGTTTCATTTGTTTTAAACACTATTTATAGGGTTTTAACAATATTTTGTTGAACTTCGTCGAAAATGTTCTTGAAATGGTTTCAAGAATATTCATTATTTTATTCTAACAATTGACAGAAATTTTCGATGTCAAAATTGCCCCTTTTACTGAAAAATCTAACAAATATGAAGGACGATTAATTCTGCACACTTTAACGTTTTGGTATCATTTTTTTACAAGATTTTGGTTTAATTTTATTAATTGATAGAGTTACGTGATTTAGGACAACTAACCATGATTAATTATGGGCCAAGGTATTGGTAGATTTTCGGACACGAAAATGAGTCATATACTTCTTATTTGCGCTTACTTGAAGATTTTGAAATTTGCTTTGCCTGGTTACAAAATGCTAACTAAAAGTTTCACAAATTTTCATCAAAAACTGGCCATACCTCCAGCATCTTAAATTCTTAAACATTAATTTCAATGCCCGTCCCGTATTCTGAATGCATTTGGCATGTCCTTTTGTTAATATTCAACGAATTAGACTTTTTGCAACGCTATCAAATTATTTTAATTTCGGTAACTAGAAAAAATCAAAAGGCATAAACGTCTCTATTTTTGTATTTATTAGAACACCGTTACAATTCTTCAATAATAAAAAGAAAAATATAAATGTGACAAAACAAATATGACATCATTGTGTATTTTTCATGTGAAACGATTTCTACTATCCGAATACAATTTCCAAACTTTTTGGATAACAAAATGAGAAATGGTAATTTTAAAATCAACAGACATATGTGCTTGACCATACACGCGGGGGTTCTTAATCAATAGAAAAGCTTCGTTTAAAAATTCCTTGCCGTTTCCAAAAAAAAGCCGTTAACGAAATGATACAAGTCTATTTGAGTACCCCTGCAAAGAGGCAACAACTGAATATAACACATGACGCAGTTGTTAGTCATTCCAACATTCAACTTGTACACAAACCGAGGATATTACTTTCATTAAATGGTCACGTTCGATACAAATATGTCTGTATTGTTAAATTATCAGAATTTTTTGTGTCTTACCAATAGCTGTTAGTGTCCATATTTTTCGTTGCCGAAGTGCATTAATTTTTAGTTTTGTTTGTTTATTAATCTAATTTCATTTGGTTGTAAGCTGAAGTTTGTGTAAATAGTGAATGGATTAACTAGTATCGAAATGACAGAAATTATTTTCATTTATGGTGAAACACTTTGAACGCTTCTTGTATGCATTTTAAATAAGGAAATATCAAAATTATGTTACTTATTAAAATATGGATATCACTTGTGATGTAATTAAGGGTGTTTAAAATTTTGCCTACGTAAACTATAAACGACTAAAAATCTAGGTCATGGGTATTAATTACCAATATTAGGTTTGTTTTCTGTCGCTGAACTTTCTACACTGATACGAGAAATTTACACTAACACGTTCTTTTTGACGGAAATGACGCCAAATAATGTTTTCTGTCGAGGTGCAGAGCACTTTGTGCAGCAGTTCATTGAACTTCTTGCACTTGGTCTTTGGCAAATGTGTAGACAGTGCAAAATGGTGAAAGTAAATATTTACAGGTACAGTCATTAATACACAACGCTATTTTTTATAATAAAATGCATGCAATAGTGATGGAAATGCAGTTATAACAAACTGCATTTGTATTAATTTACTAAAATCTATTAGATGAAAACGCGCTTTGCATTTTCTAACTTGAGAATCATATTATAGTCAGGTTTGCGTATTAATATTTAATTTTGTTGTTTTATAAATACATTAAAAGGTATAATGCAGAAAAAATCTGGTATAAACAGTGGTGGAAAAATAAAATGCGCTATATTGATTCTGCGTTCTACCGTTCTTTGTATTACTGCCTGTATCCTTGTATTAGTCACAATCTGCACTGCACTTGTTGGTGCAAGAACTAACCCAGTGCAGTGATAAAAAAAGGTTAATGTATACATAAAATAAACATACAATTTTGTATTTCAATATTAAAATAACATATTATTCATCTACGATGCGGACAATTTTTCTAGACGTATTTATTTGTATTTACATATTTATGCCATTTTCTTGTTAATCGACGTGGTTAGTCCTCTATAATACCCTGTTAAACTTTTACAGTGAATTTTAAAATCACTTTGTATAATTTTTAATTCGAGTAGGCCTATTTACAATATCGTGTTACCTACAGAATTGAAAAATCCTAAACGTTAGTCTTCAGCCTCAGTGGTGGCTTTTCTGTTTTTAGAATGGTCCTATTTTTTAAAGTTGTTCTGAAAAACATTTAAACTCTTTTAGGAATAGGTCCTCAATGACTATGCTATAGGCAGTCGTCTTTATTTATAAATTTGGGTACAGTGCAAACCAACGCAGTGCAACGTAGCTGTTTTAAAAATTTGTTAATATTGTTTGACAGAAATGATCTTATTATTACAGTAATAAACGATTAGATATAAATTAGTACTCCATTTTTAGTTAATTACACTATTAAATTGAATTTATGATTATGTATAATCCACGTAGACAAACTTTTGTCAAACGTAATCAAACACAATAATTTTTTATGTAGGCACAAGGATGGATCTAAGCCGGATTAACATAAATTAAATATAAAATTGTGTATAGCTCATGTAAATAAATTTTCATCACACTTCATACGTCATCTATTTTTAAATGTGACATAGCTAAATCGTAATTACTTTGGCAAGTGATAAATAACCTATGCAAGGGACGAAGAAAAACCGATATCTATCCTGGGTTTGATTGGTACTAGGATCAGGCATTTATGTCACATAAAAATTCCTGAATCAGTTCATGAACCTGTATGAATAATCACTGAAAACAAACTCATGTTGACAAAGTGAAAGACTCATACAAATATCAGATTGGTTTGGAATAAATAAAGTATCGAACGAAAATAGACAACGCGTAACTTTAGCTGAAATATTTTAGTGAAGTCACGAATATAATCGATGACGTACAAAGTAAGTTTCTATACATGGATTACAGGTCAAACACTATACCTTACGCTCTTCTTAAAATTTACTTTATAAATGTATTAAGTTAAATTCGAAAATAATTGATTTTAAGTTTAGTATAGACATATGAAACAATATTAACTTATTGTTAGCATAAACATTTAGGCGGACTCTTCAAAAATAGCACACTATAACTTTCCTCGTCTATTAAAGCAATGAGGTTAAACGCGTTACCAGATACTTTAAACTTATATTTTGAGCATCTGGCTTGGAAACTTTGTTCACATTTACATCTTTCCTTTCAGATCTCTGTTTTCTTTTACATTGCAATTACACTACCCTACAATTATTAAGCGTGGTAGCCTTTTAGAACGCAAATGTGCACACATAATGGCTCACCTTATAACTTCTTCAGTAACATTTGGTCGTTTACATGTTTGTATAAAATGAAATTTCAGCCCCCATAATTTCAAACGCCACCATTTTGTCGGCCGGAAATGGAAATGCGTGAATATTCATTTCCGGGGCGTAAGCCCTACTGTAAATTTAATATAACTAAATTTTGAAAATTGTTAAGAGGATGTCCTGAGGTGGTGTGAGGTGGTGAGTGCTATTACAACAAGTCTTATAGATTATCCATAATTATAGCCCAACATTGAAATCTGCAGCTAACTTTTCGGAAGGGTTAAATTCATGATGGAAATCATCCCCGGAGTAAGTGCAGATAACATAGTGAGAGGGCGTCAAATCGTTCCAATGCGCCATTGGCGTTAACTTAAGGGGTGATATGACGATATAACCCTTTAGATACATTTGATAGGGATTGTTAACGATGTGATTATGAAAGAAAATGTCGCTTGATTAAATATATAACCTATTCATCAATTTACGTAACATGATAATAGCTGTATCTTAAGAAGTATAGCCTATAGTAAAGAAGTTTGCATTGTACTACTTATGTTATAATTTATAGGACTACACTTTACGTTTAAAATTGGGATTTATGAAAAGTTATTTTTATATCGAACTGGAAGAATCTCTTGGTATCTACATCAAACTCTTAGTATGCATTGCTTACCAGGTAGCATCTCAACTTTCCTATAATTTGTTTCAAATTCATATTTTAAAAAACTTTCTTATAAAAAATATGCTTAAATTAGTATCGTAAATCCTTGAATGTGAATCATTAATCAAAACCGGAGCATAGCCTAAGGCAAAGCCCGGAGCCTGTGTCCGCGTCGCTGGACTAGCATGGCTGCCAACCCCTTTATGCCCGCACCCGCCGGACTTACCGGGATTCAGCCCTCCGTTCCGTAATTTATTATTCACAACTTTCCGTATAATAGAATTCTATTACATCAGAGTAATAATGTATACATATAAAGACTATTACTACAAAAGCATTTCTAAAAGTTTTAGTAATTAAAATATAAACATTAAACAGTGTCCTTAATTGTTCATTAAAATAATTTAAAAATACATATCTTACAATGAATTTTAAACAAGGTAATAATGACCTTTGCAGTTTAAGTGCAAGCATTTTTAACTCTTTCTCCCTAGTCTCCATGTTTCCAACATCGTATTTCTAATTTCACCCGGACAGACCCTCTCTGAATAATTGCAAGGCAGCGTGACCTCTAGAGACCAGGGAGGGGTAATGTTACACGAGCTGGCTACTAATATTACTGAATTATTTAGAAAGAGGAGTACTCCGTGTACTTTTTACTCTATGTCCCTAGTCAAAATTTAATCGCCATCTTATGGAAAATATTAATTAACATTCAGAATAAATACGTATGTCGATCGCAGTTGTTTTTATTTAGGTAAATATTAAAATCTTCACTTTTACCGCTGAACTAAATAATAAGACAAAAATGAGAAATTATAATTAATCAATCAATCAAACAAACTTTTGAAAATTTCGAGCTAATTATTTCGAAATGATTGCTAATTAAATTCTAATACAATTAGTAACGTAGCTGTCCCAAACTTGGGTAAAACCTGCGCTCACAAATCCCAAACATGTAAGTAAACATGCCGAATATTATAAAATTCTTTTGTATTTAAAAAATTTAAAAACACCAATTAAAGATCTTAAATAAAGTTTAACGCCCGGAGATAACAAAATCTTTCTGCACATAAAAAAATGAATAGTTATATCAAATTATTCTTTAAAGTATGTACATTGAATATGGATCTAATGTGCTAAAATATTTACAAAAGTAGGAGCGCTCCATGCTTATGCAGGAAGGATACAAATCACATCTAAACCAATGCAGGTTACAACGTAACAACTGTAAACAGTTTTTTAAATTCTCTAATATGTAAAATGTCAGCGAAAATGAATGACCGAAAACCATATACGAATCTACTAAAATAAACCAAAGCTATTATGATATGTCAGTAAATAAAGCGCTCTTTGGGATCCTTCAGGTTATGGATTGATTCAACTATTATAGGAATGAAAAGTTCTGTCATCTCACCTTGGAGGCTCACATTTCTAAAGCAGCCGACACAATGTTGTATAAATTTCATTTTCTTGTGTCAACTCGTTTTGGAGATTTTGTTGATTGTTTTAAAAAACTTCCATAATTGGCAAGTGTTATAAATTCTTGTTGAATCAAATTGTATAAAATATGGCATACATATTTTAACCATTTCTTTTAACTTGCCTTTATATATAATTAAAGTTATCGCATTTCCTTCTCTGAGTCAAATAAATCTTTCATTACTTTGCACAGATTATACCGGGTGTCCTACGTGCGATTGTTTCTTCCATAGCTCCTTATTATTTATTTATAAACAAAATGTTTTATGTATAAATGACATGTGATTCATCTTCAGAAAATATTTTTAATTTTTATGTAGATTTGCCTGCCACTATCGAACATCTTTTTTTTTAATATGGTGCCTTATATATTGCAGTTTTGCATTTTCGTTAAATTTTAACTTGAAGGTCTAAAGCAATTCCTTTTCGAGTTAATCAACGTTTCCAAAAAAATTTAGTAACAGCCTCTTGCTTAATTTTCACATTACATACGAACAGAAGAGCTGGCTACATACCGAAGTAGTCAAAGCTATATAACTGATTTTTTCAAATGAAACGCTACATCTTTTTGTATTAGTTTTTGTAAAATAAATAACCAGAAAGGTGGTATATAACTAAATATATAAACTTTTCCGTTTATATACATAATTTAACAACTGTCACAATTAACCACAAAATTTACATTAAATTGGTGTTTTTTCGGAATGCTTAAACGAACACAAAAAATATTGTTCGATACTTGTGCGACTGGCGCCTCGTTCTGTAAAAATCGATCTTAGGCCTGAAATGTGGGATAACAACACACTTGTGTTGAAAATAACTATAATACTTGCCGATGAGGAATTGAGTCCTCGTTTGCTATTTGACAATAACAGTTTTTCAGAAAAGTATTTTTTTCTTAATTTATTTATGCTTATTTACGTAAACAAACTAACAAAAATACAAATAAACAAAATATTTAAATGGCGAACGTTGTGTATAAAACATATCGCTATTATATAGAAATAAGAAGAACACAAAATACACATAATTTGGAATGTTCAAAATGTCGTCCATTTTGGGCAATGGTATTATAATTTACGAAATAATTTTTGTGAAACGTGGCTTCGGCCGAAAACATATTTTCTAAAACAAGGTTTGTTTCGAATCCCCTTCAAGCGTCTACTATACGAAAGATATTTATGTTTTCTTTAAATATTGTGTACCACATTTGGCGATATCCGCAGTTTTATTGATTTGTGTACACTAGCTTTTGAATTTTCTTATATAGACCACAACACCAAAACTTGACTTTTTTGCCATAATCACACTATAGTTGCGATTTTGTTCTACGAAACCCGTAATAATGCAAATGCCTTCTCCTTTGAATGTCTTCAGTAAGCATAAAGCTGAGCATACGCTTTGGGCGTCAATAATGGATTCTCATCACTTTCTCAGAGCGAAAAAGCCATGTCTGCTAATTATTTCCTTGTTAGCAACATTTTTCGATATATTTAGTTTGCAATTTAAAATATACAATCACTTTTGATGTTGATGAAAACTGATATGACATTTAACTTGTGATGCTTAATAATTTCAAAACCTACTTGAACTATAAAAGCAATGCTTAAATAAACGTAAGTAAAATAAAAATAAATGACCGGAAACTTGTTAACGCTACGTATCCATTATCTTACAAGGTGTGATAAAAAAGTAATAAGTCCGATAGCATGATCCTTTGAGATAGTTAGTGCCAAGTTTGAACAAGTTGCGACTTGTCAACCGACTTCCCGAACAGGAAGAGTGAGGTCGTGTTTACCGTGTCTATCGCGGATCATGGATTTTGAACAACGTATAAACATTAAGTTTTGTTTCAAGTAGCAAAATAGTGCCAAAGAAACTCATTAAATGTTAAAAGACTGTTTACAATTCGTATAAGCGATTTAAAAGCGAAAATGAGTCAGTTGAAGATAACCGGGATATTCTTCGACCGTGGTAAAATGTTTCGTTTAAACAGACGATTGACAACTAGAAAGCTTCCCGAAGAACTGCACATCTCGCATGGGCCCGTGCAAAGCATTTTAACCGATAATTTGCATATGAGACGAGTGAGTGCGACATTTGTTCCTAGACTTTTAACAGACGAACAAAAGGAAAATCATATGTTAGTTTGCACTGAATTGAAGAATCGTCTTGAAACAGCTGCGAAATTCATGACCAATATTATAATCTCGAGATGAAAGTTAGGTGCGTGGATATGGCCCTGAGACGAAAATTCAGAGTTCTCAATGAAAAACGAGTGAATCTCCTCGCCCTAAGAAAGAACGTCAGTTAAAGTCAAACGTGAAGGTCATGCTCATAGTTTCTTTTTGATAGTGAGGGTCTAGTGCGATTAAAGTTCGTTTCAAGGTAAACAATTGTAAATTCCGAATTTTACAAGGGCGTACTGCAATATTTCCGAAACGATGTACGGAGAAAGATACCAGAAAAATAGACCAAAGCCTTTCTTCTTCATCGCGGCAACGCGCCGTGGCACATCTCGCTTCTGACCCACCAGTTTTTGGCCGAAAAAAAGGTTTCTATCTATCCATAACCGCCTTACTTTCAAGATTTAGCACAGACTTCTAGCTCTTCCCAAAAATAAAACCCGTGCTAAAAGGAAAAGGTTTTGACACATACCCAACATTGATAATGCTACGACGGAGCAACTGAAGGCTTTCTAATCATGTAATTAACATTAGAATAAGTGCATCACTATCCAAGAAGAGTGCTTTGAAGAGGATTAAATCAAATTTGATGTAAACTTATCGCATTGTTCGTAATAGATTGATTCACCGTATTTTTTGATCACACCTAGCATATCAATCGAAAGAGAATTAAATTCTAAATCAGCAAATGTTAAAAGGTATAGGGCATTCTTTCTTTTATGTTTAGAGTATCGCAGAGACAGCTCTCAGTATGCGTGATTTATAATGAAACATAGAAATGATATAGTTTTTGTAAGTACTTAGGTGTGAAATGCGTAACTTTTTAAATTTAATCATTTAGAAGATATTTGAAATTAATGGAGAAACTGTTATTCTTGCATTTTTAAAAAAGTGGACTAACTCAAAAACCAAATGTTTTAGACCCACAATACAGGGTTGTTTTGAAATGGTTTCAGACAATCAAACCGTCCCTCTTCGCGCATTCATAAAAAAAAAAACTTAGGGTCTCTTTAGTTTGGGCAAAATAAGGTTTTAAAGAAATTTACAAAACAGTTTCAGAACCTCCTGAACTACATTTGCTTGACTCATTGTAAAGTTGTGTAAACAGAGATTCAATTGTAAGGTCATTGTGGTAGTTATGTTATTGCCTTACAGTATTATCCTAAATTTAAAAATAAATAAATATTTTAGATACGTTTTTACTCCTTGTAGTTTTGTAGCTGTAGATTAAATCTAAATGACTGTTTTACAGAGCGGTAACGGTAATTTAATTTATTTGGAAATAGATAACCAATGTATTAATTACATTTTGCATTTATTAAACGACCATTTTAGATCCAAAGGTCGTTTTTTAAATTCTTTTAATGACTTCAATGTACAATAAACCTTCTAAATTACTTTTTGTAGTATTTTAATGCAAGAAAAAATTAGGTCATAATTGTCGAAGGTCAATACCTATTAGAAGTAAATTATTGTATCTGAAATTACAGCTATGTGATAGTCGTTAATATTTTGAAATTTACACAAAACTTTATTAAAAGTATATGTGTACATATTTTACTACAGTTAATAAAAGATTCGTTGATGCAGGTTATGTTTTTAAAATGTAATGATCATAATCAATACCTCCTGTAATTCGATATAGACGCTTATGTCTGACTTTATAAAAACCACAGAACATTTAAATAACTAGAACCAGTGTATTAGGGTAAAACTGAAGCCTAACTGCTGTCTAACTGCTATCTACTGCAGAATCAAACGTCAGTTCGGTATAAGCAGCGGTCGAATCAACATTGTTCTTGCTTTTGTTATTTCACAGCTTTATAGTGCAATTTAATTGAGAAAAATGGTATTTTGT
>JAHWXV010170764.1:0-12872 GCA_024586415.1 Phrixothrix hirtus
GAAAATTCGGAAAATATCTAAAAATGACAGAAATAAAGTGGAACTTCCGGTTATTAGATTTTAACCAAATTCTTCATTTGAAATACCAATGTAGTTACGGCCACAAATATAAATTGTCATTCAGCTAGAGCTTCTAGTTTCATAGTTATTTTATTTTAAGTTAACAGTGCAGGTACTTCCGATCACTCAATTTACGGAATGGTTTCTGAGAAACGGCCAAACTATATGAAAGGTCATTAAATGGGTAAGAAACAAAATAAGTTTTAAAAAAATCGTTAAAGCCGATTTTGAGAAAATCATGCAAAACCGAAAATTCGGAAAATATCTAAAAATAACAGAAATAATGTTGTACTTCCGGTTATTAGATTCTAACAAAATTCTTGATTTAGCATACGAAGGTAGTTCGGATCTCATACACAAATTTTCAGTTTCATAGCTATTTTGGTCAGAGTTAATAGTAAGACTACTTCTGGTTACTCGTTTTACGGACATTTTTTTGAGAAATTGTTTTAATTATTTGAAAAGGAATTAAATAACTAAGTAATGCAATAAATTAAAAAAAAATCGTTAGAACCAATTGCGAGAAACTCGGGAAAAACCAAAAAATGACAAGAGTAAAGTGGCACTTTCGGTTATGGGATTTTAGTCAAATTATTGCAGTCGCGTGCGAGGATGAATGCAAACTTAAATATACAATTTTGTTCGTCTAAAACTTTTAGTTTTCGAGATATTTTGTTCACACACACACACAAACACACACACACACATACACGCACACACGCACACACGTACACACGCACGCACGCACGCACGCACGCACGCACGCACGCACGCACGTACGCACGCACGCACGCACCACACGCACACACGCACACACGCACGCACGCACACACGCACACACGCACACACGCACACACGCACGCACGCACGCACGCACCGCAGGCACCGCACGCACACACGCACACACGCACACACGCACACACGCACACGTGCATGCACACGCACAAGCACACGCACACGCACACGCACACGCATACGCACACGCACACGCAAACGCACACGCACACGCACATGCACATGCACACGCACGCACGCACGCACACACGCACGCACGCACGTACGCAATCACGCACTGACACACACACACACAGACAGACACACACACACACACAGACAGACCAATTTTTAAAAACATGTTTTTCGGATTCAGGGAGCCCCAAAACATGTATTTCCACTAAAATTTCGATATCGAAAATTTTGGACGAAAACAATACTTTCTCTATTCTATATTTCATATAGGTAAGAGAAAGTAAAAAATATTTATGAGAAAACTTCATCTAAGAAAGTGGTGTCATCAGCTATAGTTGTTTAGAAGTGCTTTTCTAAACTATAACTTATATATAGCATATTCATATGGGAAACATTGAGAGCGTATTTATAAAAAATACGAATTCAGTGTAAATTTTGAGGTTCATTTTGACATTTTCCGCGTTTTAGTAACACCCTCTTTATTACAAGAATGCATACAATTATGAAAAATTGGTAGAGCTAAAATTAACATCTCTACTTTATTGTATTGGTTGGACTAGGATTTTCGAATGCACATCATCAATAACTGCACAAGAGCATACCTAAGTTCTTATACCATGATGTTAGCTTGGGTACGAACTATCAAAATTTTCCGAATTTGGTAATGACACAACGCTAACACCACCGAATGTACTGGATTTCTATAACTATTCCAGCACTGTACGTATAACTATGATCATTAAAATAGTAACCATCTAGTTCAAATTTTGAAGTTTTGATAAGGAATATTAGGTTTGTTTTTCTTTTTTATTTGAACCAATCCTCAACACGACCAAAATATATTTATCCTTAAACTAGTTGTAACGTTGAACCAGTGTTGGAGTGATTTTGGACAAACTGTATAAAAACAGTTCAAAGAAGAAAAACAAAAAACAAAGATGCAACAATATTGCGTATTTGCGAACTACTAGTACTTTTTGTCTAGATAGAACTGTTTGGATGGTATTAAACTAGTACTCAGCGGGTTCTACGAGAGAATGGAGACACGGGACTACTAGTAATCTTTTGGTTCGCGTGGAAGAGAAGCAGTAAACTCAATCCGAGGACGGTTTTGAACAGGTTCAACTTGGAAGAAAAACAAACCTTTTGTTAAATGCATTTTAATACTCTTACCGCAATAGTTTACATCACAAAACCGGAAAGCGATACATTATTCACCAATGACTTGACCTAGAACGTATAAACGAAGGAAAGTCATTTGCAGGGTCTGTAGGTTCAATAGTTTTCTGCAACTATTGATGAGAACAGTAATAATGATTTATTAAATATATTTATTTCATTAAAAAACATTTTATTTATAAGAATAAACGGAGTGATCGTTGAGAGCTTGTAACGATTACTTTGTCTGTCTTTTCCTGTCTAGAACAGTACAAATAAATTTTTGAATCTAAAGAATAATCAGAAAGGATAAATTCACATTTTATTACTTATTAAATTATAATAATCAGAAGCTTAATTAATCACATCAAACTTTGAAGTTGTTTTTAAAAGATATTTATTAATATTTCACAATAGGTTTTCATTTTAAGTGTTGCAGTAAGGCACAAATAAGAGGCAATTATTTGGTGCTAAACACATTTTTAAATAAATAAACTTTAAAAATTGCAGCTATTTTTTATTTGCGTGTACTAAAGCTAAAAGTTTTGATGCAATATTTATTCATATTACCAAGCTAACAAAATTAATGACAGCAAGCTAATGCAGCTTTTTCTTAGCTTATTAGGTCATAAATCAGAAAGAATAATTACAGATTAGGAAAGCTGAATTTATCGTCAAAAATTTCCTTAAAAGATTGTGTAATATATAATAAAATCCATCATCTACATATCATTCTATTAATCAAAACTGTAGAAAATGATTCTAGATTTTGATAAGTTTCCTTATAACGTAAAAGCATGTACCTTTAGAATGTATTAAATACAATATTGTTCTTTTAAATTTAATATTGAATTTTATTCGATCTTTATTTAATGTCATATTTTTAAAAATACACTGACCAGCTATTTATAAAATTTTAAAAATGCATGTTTAAATTACATTTTTACTGTTTTAGTACATTTAAGACTTCCTAGCTAAAATAATGTAAGTCCAAAATAGCTGATTTTGAGTTAGTGATGACATTTTGTAGACAGTTATCCTGTCAACATGTAACATAAACGTAGTATGTTAGAAACAACACAAATCACGATTTATCTAGGTACAAAGTTAGGGGGTTTCAGCTAAAACAGCACATATCCAAGGCGTTTCCAGCAAAAACAGCACAAGTCCTGGACTTGTGTGGGTTTTTCCGCAAATAGAATCTAAATATTTTTTGACATTTGTGCTTGCGTCGTGGGAAAAATGTTGGAAAATAATCATGTTAGCCCTGAAGGATTTGAATGGCCTTTAAAAAAAACTGCAAAAAAAGGAAGCAACGATGTTACATCAATGATGCTGCACTACATAAACAGCTACGGCTTTAACTCAGAGCATTTAGTTCTTATTAGGTCCAGGGTCCAGGGTAGAATAAATATCATTTTATGGTATATATTTTTTTTAAATTATGGTACACGCCTTAAAAGTTTTTGATAATGTTCTGTATATTTTTCGAGTAAGAGGATATTCTAATTTACCCAATGACCAAGATTTTAGTTTGATGAAGAAATAGAGCGGCATAAAAGGAGAATTGAATTACCCAAAGAATGGAATGACAATTTTCAGAACACTATTAAAACCATTTCCATTTGAGAGTGCTAATTTGATCCAAGAAATTTTTTTAACATAAATGAAACATTGTAAACACGTTTTTTGAAGTAGCCGAAGTCGTTTATTCAATAAAAGGCATAAATCAATTGCAAATAGATACAGATATATCCACCATAATTGTGAGAGATACCTACAACGGAGGACCAGCATTATATGAAATAAACTGAAATTACCAACTGAGTTAACTTTGAACCTCAGTTATAAATAACTGCCCCTTTAAAGCTAAAAATCTTAAAACAGTGATTATTTCTAGAAACCCGAACATTGACTTTTCTATAGAATGACCAAATGGAAGCAGAAGCATAAACGGATATTAACGAAAACGACAACAGCAGCGGTTTTGAAGATGATTAATTTCCTTTAAAGTCAAATTTTCTAATATGCTTGTTTAACCTGGTCTAATAATAGGTAATACTATTATAAAATAGTATAATAAGAAATAAAGTTCCTTTTCTTCTAAATCTATTTTAAATTTTTTTGTCTAAAACAACGTATATCCGTTCATTTTCTAATATTCTTACTTCTTCACACAACACAAATTAGTGGTAGTGGTAGTGCACTTGTAGCATATAACAAACTTTTATCTGCAGAGCTAAGAGATGTTCTTTGTGATTTTTAGAAAATGCCCGTTTTTGATATAAATTGTTTTTACTACAGTCTTCAATTCTTGTATTTATGGATTAAGTGGGTATGATTAGCCTTGTTAAACGTAATGAGGGGATCCATAACTTATGTGGATTGATAGAGATGGAATGTAATTAAAAAGGTATAATAAAAATTTTAAACCCATGTCTCAAAATTTATTTTGCTATTCCTATTACAGTTTACTAGTTTCAAGCTTCTAATGAGTAAAGCTAGCCTTGAGAACTAAAAATTATATTAAGAGACGGATGGATAAATTATTTACATAATGTGTAATACATCTTCCCTTGGTAGATGATGAAAAAAGAACATGTTATATATGTTATATATAAATGAGTTTAACGCATCACTATTGTTAATATAGTTAAAAATAAAGTTATTAAACTAAATAAACGAATGTTATCAGCGAAGAAGTATACAACTTCATTTCGTAAAATGGTGTGGAACGTAAGCTAAAATTGAGGTTTGGAATAGAATGCAAATAAGTGAGCGTACATCTGATGTAGTTTACATAAAATGATGTGTTATTTAACCTATTAAGACTAAGAAGAAAATGTAATTCAAATATATGGTCCGTCACACAATGTATAATTAATATTAATCCAGACTTCGCCAAAATCGAACAATGCTACAAACTACAATAAACGAAATGCTATAATCAAACTGAAGTACAGATTCTGAAATGCAAAAAAACAAATTGGTACATAGAATGCAAAAATCTACAAATCGAGCGATGGTCCCTCCACGAGAAGATCACCAAACTACCTCGTCTTACTTATTCCACAAGCGTAGAAGTTAAATAGTGCCTAAATTCATATCTATACGGTAAGTATCTGTTCGAAAAATTAAATTTCAAAAAAGGCTTTATAATAACAAACTTCTCCCTTAAAGTACATTTCCAGATACAATAGTATCAATAATTGTGAATTTCGGAAACGGACCGTTAATTGCTCTAATACAACCTTTAACAAAGCAGAAATAGAATTCATAGACCAATGGCTTAATCATTACCCGCACACTAAAATAAAGCAAGAAATTCTTCTGTTTGATTTAGCCACCCATATAAAAACTCTGATAGCTTATTGCAACTCCACCACCAATGGTACCATTGCATCTAGAAGTAATTTATATATTAAACAATTTAATAAATACATATCCTTTTACACATACCACTTCTGAAGGTAAACCATTAAATAACTTAATCAAAAACATAATTTAACTTTACCTAGGCTGGCAAAGACAACTGTACTCTCAGTATTGATAGTAACAGTTATGTAGGAAGTGGCACTAGAATCGTAAATGCAAACCGTTTCAAACCTTCGAAGTCAGATCCCACCGATATTTTCCAAAATAAAATAAACAAAATTATGAGCATTCACTACTCGATATTAAACCACTAATCAATTCCAATTCCAATCCTCACTCTAAAAATACACCGTTTATAGATACCCTACTACAAACTATTGTTTTTCACATTACCTCAACCTCTAATACCTTAATATCACAGATAAACTAATTATCAATTAACCACAATATTTGCAAACCACCCTTCACTTTGTCAAACACATCTAAATTAATGGAATCTATAACTAAAATTATATTAAACAACAATTGCTTCCTCACATCAGTTGTCATAAAAGATCTTTACACCAACACTCGCAGTAACTCATCGTTCAACATACTAAAACAAGATATAATAGTATCTAACTTGAACAACGACTTTACCCAATTATTAGACTCCGTTCTTGAACTTATTAAAACCTAAACCTATTTTAAATTCAACAACAAATTGTATAAAAATTCAAAAAGACCCCCAATGGGAAACCTTTTATCATCGTTACAAGCGACATGCCTTTCATTGAAATTGAAATTAAACAAATTAAAGCCCATTTTTTCTACAAAAGTATTATTTTCGACCAAAATTTTCAATGTCGAAATTTTAGTAGAAATACATGTTCTCAGGTCTCCTGAGTATGAAAATCATGTTTTTGGAATTTGATCTGTGCTTGTGCGTGCGTGCATGTGTTGTGAACAAGGTAACTCAAAAACCAAGGGTCCTACAAGAATAAAATTTTATATTTGTATTTTTATCTATCATCGCACGCGATTGCAACAATTTCACTAAAATCGGATAACGGAAGTGCCACTTCACTATTGTCATTTCTTGGTTTTTTATGTTTTTTTCGAAATCGGCTATAACAATTCTTTTTTAATTTGCTATATTTCCTCGAAACCTAATGTCCTTCCATCCTTTCAAAAAATTTTGCATAAGTCGAGTAACCGGAAGTAATTTCACTGTTAAACCTAAATAAAATAACTATGTAACTAAAAACGCTAGCTAAATGAATATTTACATTTCAGGTTACAATCCCCTTATCGCATTAGATTAAAAATTTAGTTAAAAACGAATAACCGGAAGTACCGATTTATTTGTCATTCTTAGATATTTTATGAATTTCTCGTTTTTCGTGTTTTTCTCGAAATCGGCTGTAATGATTTTTTCAAAATTATTGCATTTTTCAGACAATTAAGACCGTTTTATATAATCTAGACGGTTACTCAGCAAATTTTCCGTAAATCGAGTAATCGGAAGTGCTTTTACAATCAACTTTAAATAAAATTACTACGAAACTAAAGTCCTAACTAAACGAAAATCTAGATTTGAGGTCATAATCTCCGCTTTCTGTAAAATCAAAGATTTGGTTAAAATGGAATAACCAAAGGTACTGCATAATTTCTGTCATTTTTAGATATTTTCCAAATTCTCCAGTTTTCACGTTTTTCTTGAAATCGGCTATATATTTTTTTTAAACTGAGTATATTTCTTAGCCACTTAATTTAGTTTTATATTAACTAAGGAGTTTTTCTAATAAATTTTTGGAAAATCAAGCCACCGGAAGTACTTGGAGTATTAGTTGTGAACAACATATCATAAAAAGTAATGATCATACGAAAATAAAAAATTATATTTAAATTTTACACCTTACATGCATGAGACGGCTAAAATGTAGTTAAAATCGAAGGACCGAAAGTGCCACTTTATTCTTGCGATTTTCAAGTTTTTTGCGATTTTCTCGAAAATGTTTTTAACAATTTTTTTGAAACTTGCTGCGGTTCCTATGTCTTTGACATCCTTTTACTAGAATTTAGAGGTTTTCCTGATAAAATGTGTTCAAACGGGTTTTCAGGGAAAATCTTTGGAGATAAGCAGAATTTTGCGTGTACATTAACTTGGACGGGTGACCGTTATTATTATCGTTCCCAAAATAAATGTAAATATTATCCATTTGTGGACATTTGTATATTTGTATATCGATGTATGTAAGAGAAAGTTGTGTGTTGTCTCACACCAGGTTTTTGAATTAACCAATGTTTGGTTTCATGGGAATCAGAAAGTCATAAGCTGTGCATTCCTATATAATTAATTAAATCAAGGCAATCCTATCTTTATAATAGTTTCACAAATAAGAAATAATATTTTATTTCCACGCATTTACTTAAAATACAAAAACATACTCATTACGACGGTGCTTAATAGTTTTGGGTCGTAAAATGCAGGTCACTGAAAAGTATGCTATCATTGTACTTTAATCCTTTAATATCATAACGAAAGTTTTAAAAAGCATTTATCTTAAAGTAAAAATTTGTAACTTGGTCTATTACAATAAGCCTCAATTGTTAACCGATGTTAGGTGCACTATTTTTGCAATTATATGGAACTAATCCTTGGTTTTGTATTTATAAACAGCAGTACGATATTAACGCTTAGTTTCAGGCGGGAAAGATATAAAAAATCTGGTGTGAGATAACACACGACTCTCTCTCACATACATAGGTGTATAAATATGCAAATGTTCACAAATAATTAAAATATTATTTACGTTTATTTTGAGAACGATAATTGTAACGGTGACCCATTCAAGTTACTGGACACGTAGGGCCCTGCTTAACTTCAGAGATTTTCTCTGATAACTCGCTTCATCGCATTTTTTCAGGAAAACCACTAAGTTCACGTAAAAGGATATGAAGGACACAAGAACCGTAGCAACTTTCAAAACAATTGTTAAAAATGTTTCCGAAAAAATCTAAAAAAACTTAAAAGTCGCAAGAATAAAGTGGCACTTCCGGTCATTCAATTTTAACTAAATTCTTGCCGTTTCACGGACAGAAACCTTGTTCACAACTAATACTCCAAGTGCCTCCGGTTACTCGATTTTCATAAATTTATTAGAGAATCTCCTTGTCATACATAAAACTAAATTAAGTATCTAAGAAAAGTACTAAGTTTAAAAAAATCGTTACCGTCCATTTCAAGAAAACCGTAAAAATTGAGAATTCGGAAATTATCTAAAAATGCCAGAGATAAAGTTGTTCTTCCGGTTATTCGATTTTAACCAAATTTTTATTTTGCAGAAAAAGGCGGTTATGACCCCAAATATAAATTTTCATTTAGTTAGGACATCTAGTTTCTTAGTTATTGTATTCAGAGTTAACAGTGAAAGTACTTCAGGTTACTCTATTTGCAGAAAACTTTCTGAGTAACCGACTAGATTATACGAAATAGTCTTAAATGGTTAAGAAATACAATAAATTTTAAAAAAATCGTTGAACCCGATTTTGAGAAAATATCGCAAAACGAAAAATTCGGAAAATAAATAAATGACAGGAATAAGGTGGTATTTCTGGTTATTCGATTTTAACCAAATTTTTGATTTAGCACACCAAGGTAATTGTGATCTTGAATACAAATTTTCATTTAGCTAGATTTTAGTTTCGAAGCTATTTTAATAAGACTTAAAGGCGAAATTTCTTCCGGCTATTCGACTTACAGAAAATATTATGCAAAATCACCTAGATTATATGAAAGGGCATTGAATTTCTAAGAAATATAGTAAATTAAAAAAAAATCGTTGGAGCTGATTTCGAGAAAATGTCGAAAAACGAAAAATCCCGAAACATTTAAAAATGACTAGAATAATGTGGTACTTCCGGTTATTCGATTTTAACGAAATTATTAATTTAGCACACCAAGGTAATTATGATCTTGAATACAAACTTTCAATTAGTTAGGGTTTTTAGTTTCGAAGCTATTTTAATCAGACTTAACGGCGAAATTGCTTCCGGTTACTCAACTTACAGAAAATGTTATGAAAAATTGCCGACATTATATGAAAGGAAATTGAATTTCTAAGAAATATAGTAATTTTTAAAAAAATCGCTTGTGCCGATTTCCAACAAATTTCAAAAACCCAAAAAATGACAAGAGTAAACAGGCACTTCCGGTTTTCTGATTTGAGTGAAATTGTAGTGGTCGCGTGGGACGATGGATATAAATCTAAATATAACATTTTGTTACTCTAGGACTTTTTATTTTCGAGCTATCGTGTTTGCAAACACACACACACGCGCACGCGCGCACGATCCCACGCACGCGCACGCACGTGCGCGGGCTCGCACGCATGCACGAACTTACACACGCACTCACGCGAGCACGCACGCACACACGCGAGCACGCACGCACGCGCCCCCGTCCGTCCGCCCCCCCGTCCACGCACCCGTCCGCCGCCCGGCAACGCGACCTCCCGCCCTCCTGCACGGGCGCGGGTAGGGGTTTAGCAATATGCCCTCGTATCCAATTCTAAAAATTAATTATCTTTATATTAAATTTCTACTAACAATTAGGTAGCTTACAATATGTAGCAACTATAACGTCTCAGTAGTCCTAGAATCAACTCTAGCTTTGGCTTTAGCAAGGTAGGTCTTTTCTCATTTGGTGCACATATTAAATTATAACATCAAAACAAATAACAAACAAATGTAATTTCTGTTAGTTGTCCTTGATCACTGCAATGCCCACACAAGAACAAAAAATATTTATTGTGTAAATCTACTTTCGTAATAGCCCACATATGTGTGAATATTTTCAGATTTAATAAATAAGAAATATAAATTTGGTAACAACTTGTATTAATCATTGGCAAATAGTAAAAGTTGCATTTGCTGGTTATTTGTTTTAACGTTTTAATTTTAATGTGTGTTTAATACAAGAAAAGATGTACTTTGCCAAAGTCATGGCAAAAGTTGATCCAAGACTTCTGGGTTAGGTTATAAACATTTTACACATATTTAAGAACCAATAAATAAAAATAGTATATTATCCAGCAAGTCGAACAAGTTGCATTCAACTACGAGGTACAAAAGTTACTTTAATTTGATTTAAATGGAATTGAAGTAAACAAAATCACTTATAAGATAGTATAGCTACGCGTATTAGTGGAAATATGCGAGTATGTGATTCCCAATCCATTTAAAATATTTTTCTATATGTTAAGAATCGAAATAGTTTATGTTGTCATTGGCTCACTATTATGAGGAAATGTCATACTTATTAAACATAAAAGTAAATGAACAACTACTATAAAAATTAAAGTACATTCTGAACTTACTACTTGTCGAATCCCAAATTATAAAATCGAAATTAAATAAACAAACAAAAAATTTTAAAATCAGCAGTAGTTGATTAAGAATTATAATTGCTTGTAATACGAGTAAATAAGTTTTTTTTATTTCTACTCAATAATTCTATCTCCTATTAGGTCTCCTCCAATGTACGGGAAATTTGTTTTTCCCATAGATATCCGTTCAAAAGAGGTTTTACTCCGTAGGAATGAAAACGTTTTTATTCTACATTAAATTCAGCTCCTATTGAATTTAGTCGTTAAACGTTGCTGACAATTATTGAAAATTTAAATAATTATACAGGGTGTTTGTAATAATATACCATTCCTTTTAAAAAAATACGAATACAAAAAAGTCCTTTTTTCTAATTATGTACAAGGAGCCGCCTATGGTTGCATTCAGACTAAAACTGTTAAATCATTCATAAAATTATAACTGACCTACCCAATAGTATCAATTTACAATAACATACATTTTTACCGTTGTAGCAAGCACATTGCGATTTGTTTGTGACAATAAATAACGGGATAAGGGGATTGCCCTTTCACACAATTTAAAGAATTTAGAAATAGTATATACAATTTTTTTAACAATTTTGAGGAAGTTATTTATGAATAACTGATAATAATAAAATTAGAGTTTCGTCATGCATCTTTTTAAAAAATATGTTTAAATGTAAAAACAGCTTAAGCAACTATTTATTAAAATTTTTTAATTTTACACCTAAAAATAGATTTTCATTTCTGAAATTGCGTGACATCGTCCTACGCTTAAAATAAAAATATTTTAAACGCTTTGACACGTTTTAGATTGTTTTAGCTGGTTTTGTAAAGTATTCAGAGGAATGGCACAATAATTTGCCCAATTCGACTTAGATTACTCAAACATGGTTGTATACGCAATTTTAATAAAAAAAAGGATACTAGAGGGATATTGTAATGGCTGATACCTTTAAAACGATCTTATTGGTCAGATTTAATGTAATTAATTACCTTGCGTTTAAAAACTTTCAAAACAGTTTTCCCTAACATTTTCCTCAGATACATAATTAATTACCTAAAGGGCCAATTAGATTGTCTTAAAAATTTCAGCTACATTATTACAAATTCCTTTAGCATCATCTTTCTGAAATTTCCTTCAGAACTGCAAATAATTAAAAATGTTAAAAGTATTTTAAGTCGCATACAGATTTATTTCTCTTAATCTAACTTTTCATTTTACAGTTTTTAAATCTATATTAACTGAATCATACATCTGTAAGTACTTCATTATTACAGACCTGTGCACAATTTTATTAGCATAAAACAACCAATCAGTTGAACACGGCGTAGATTGGCACAATTTGCGATTCAGTTTTTATTACTAAAACACTGGTTAGACAACGAAACATATCTAGTAATTGACATAAATTGTCATATGTCGTTTATCAAAATATGGTTAACTAACATTTATATGGGTATATCATTTTATAGTCTTGTTTTTATGCGCCTACTTCGAAAGTTAAAATAAACACGTACAATTATGCTCTACTACGGAAATATTTATTTAGTAAGAAATACTTACTCGATTATATTTGTATATTTGAAAGCATGTGCATAGTCAACTCGTCATTATTAAAAAAAAGAAATTTTTAATATTCGTAGTGCTTTTAATTTTACGCTTATTGGGGTGTTTATAGGGCCTACTTTAATCCCATAAAGGAATGGCATATTATCTGTAACACCCTGTATAGTTATCATATCAATTTTGAACAGCAATTTTTAAGTGTACAGAGTATAAAGAGTGTAATTACATATGGCAAGATTTAATGAACTTTCATGTAAAAACTTATCCCAAATATATATAATAACTAGGGGGCGGAATATATGCAAAGTGCATATATATGCATTTTTTGCATATTTTGTAAATTTTATAATGAAATGCATATTTTTCACAAA
>JAHWXV010170822.1:0-10463 GCA_024586415.1 Phrixothrix hirtus
TGCACATGAGATGTGTTTTTGCGCGGCAGGTTCCGAAGCAGCTTAATTCCGAGCAACATGAAGTTTGTGTGCAGTTTAAAAGAATGCTACAGGAAGACAGGAAGAGTTTCTTTCGAGGGTAATAACTAGTGGTGAAACTTAGCTTGATGATTTTAACCCTGAAACTAAGCAACAAAGATCGGCGTTGAAAACTCTAGAATCACCAATACAACACAAAACCAAAGTGGTGACATCTACTGGTAAAGTTATGTTTAACTCATGCGATTATATCCAGGGCATGGTTTATCAACATGTTATATCACCATACACAGCTACAACAGAATACTATTACAAAGACGCACTAAAGGTCTTGAAGGACCGTGCGAGACGAAAACGACTGATAGTTAGAATTGAAATGTGGATTTTGAGTGGTACCAATTTTCTTACAAAAAACAGGTGTTTAAAAATAATTACCTTTCTTTTTGAAAACACAGCAAAAAAAGGTAATTCGCCATTTGGTTCCTGTTCGATAGTAAATTTATTTAAAACTTCCTTTTTAATAATAACATTAACGAAATTATTATATTCACCTTCATTTCCCTTCCATATAATAAAAACATCAACAAAATATTATATATATATATAAAGATGACCCTATTGGCATGCCAAAATTCTGTTTACAAAACTTATTTTCAAATTTAAAATGTGTGGTTTTAGAGCAAAACATAAAAGTTTTGAAATTGTGTTAGGAAAACTTCCGATCTTTATTTTAAAAACGAATCATTTTCAAGTTTCTCGTTTGTAATATTTACAGTATTCTCAATAGAACTATGGGTAAATAAATTGACAACATCAAAACTCACTAAAGTGTCATTATAATTAAACTCAATGTTTCGTATCTTTTATGTAAGGATTGGTATTACCTGATCAAGATTTTCTGATGTTATGTAAAAATTATGAAAATGTTTCATAAGGTGATCCCATAGAAGAAAACATTAATCATAATGGAATATATTCTATATGCATATAGGATAGTGCATAAACATGTGGTGCTACACAGTTATGCGGTGTGACAATTTCACATTATTTTTCCGTAAATTCCTGTTTATGTTTGTATAGTAATCTATAATCGTCTGTTTAATCGTTTTAGTAGAGACTTTCTGTAATTGATTATAAATACCTTCAGTAAGCAGTTAGCGTTGTCTGCAGAAGGTACTCTAATGTCTTTCGTGTTTCTAATTTTAGAAATTGACAGCAATATTGTTTCTAATTTTACCTACTGTATAAAAAAATATACTTTGAAAGCAAAATTTGTTAGCAATAGGATTCAATATATGTTCCATTGTTACTGACATGTTACTGACATCAAAATCACCAACATTGACAAGTCTAACAAGTAGAAATTTTTATTAAACACATTAATGACATTTTTTATTTGCATATTTATATAATTGAAATTAAAAATGAAATTTCGATTTTAGAAAACTTTCTTTTTAAGTACCTATCAAATTTTAATAGAATTAAATTCAGTCTAAATATTAATTAAAACATACTTCAGTAGGATATCATATGACAAAATAACGTTCAGAAACCATATTATTATTGCGCGAATTGAACACGGTTGGCTAGGAGTACGGAGTCGGTCGTGGATCAGCTGTAATTACGCGTTCGAACGCCATAGAAAGTGATTTATGCGGGAAAAGTGGACGACTGATTTCGGCACTAACTGGTACAGAACTACAGATGGATTATCGTGTATATATGATAAATAATCTTATCTTTCAAGTAAAATCAGAAGTCTCTCCGGGGTGGACAAGTTCAGGAATTGAATGCGCGATAATTAACAGTGCCACTCTAACTGACATGCTTCGGTACATAAGTAAAGAGGAGGGCATCATTTTGAAGCCACCTGCGCATAAAGGACTGTAGTAATCGTTCGGATGGTGCTAAGCGACTATTTCCGTATTAAAAGTGGACCGAAAACACAAGTCGGGTATAACGATAGGGTTCTTTTGAATCCACCCTGTATATAATTAAATTGCATTTACGATGGTAATTATTAATCAAGGTACATGAATTGGACTGAACAAATTAAATACTACGTTATCTTTTCAGTCGTTTTTAATTTTAGAAATTAACGAACTTTCTTTTACACTAATATTGCTTTTAAGGTTAACTACTTTGTTCAAGTGTTCCTTCTTTCAACGCGAAATTCGTCACCAATATGAAAGTTCAATTTTTGACAAGTTGTTCAATATAGAAATGAATTTAAACTTGTAAAACATTTTATTGCTAACATTAAAATTCAAACTATTTCCAAAACTGACATACTAAAATTTTTATTCGAAAATTAGTGACATTTTTTTATTTGTAAATTTATATAACTGAAATTTAAAATGATATTTTGAGATTATAAAACTTCCTTTACTGTAACCTATATCTTTACTTGACTTTAATAGAAATAGATTTAGTCTAAATTTTAGTTATAACACCCCCTTCAGTAAGAATAAATTAGCGCATAAACGAATTTGAAAAACTGTAATACTCCAAAACTAATAATTATAGAATTTCACAAATAAAAATTTCGGTAGGTCAAATTTGTCAATTTTGAAAAAGGTTTGAATATCAATGGTAGTAATAAAACTGTTAACAAATTTAATTTAATTTCATCT
The DNA here is from genome assembly GCA_024586415.1 of Phrixothrix hirtus. Classification (NCBI taxonomy): domain Eukaryota; kingdom Metazoa; phylum Arthropoda; class Insecta; order Coleoptera; family Phengodidae; genus Phrixothrix; species Phrixothrix hirtus. The sequence continues at coordinate 2,652 of JAHWXV010170822.1, forward strand.
ATTGAACAAAGATTGAATCGTACTATTGCTAATGAAATTCCCGCTAAAATTATTTGTTTTTCAAAAAACAGGCGATATTAAAAGCAATATTAGTGTAAAAGACAGTTGTCAATTTCTGAAATTAAAAAAAGCACATTAAAATACTTTATACAGGCAAAGGTAATTCAACTTTGATATTTAATATTAAAGGCTATAACGATAAACTATAACGATTACTTAGCGAAAGTACTTACAAGCAATTACAGAAAGACGATTGAACAAAAGATTTACAAATTACTACACAAAGAACCTAGACTTCTTACACAGCATAACTGAATCACCACATTTGTAAGGACTGCCCAAAACGCATAAAGAACCTATTCCTTTAAGGCCAATTTTTTCTTCTATGTGAGCTACCTTATGAAACACTCACAATGTTTATATGGTTACACCACCTTTTCTGGAAAAATTAAACAAAATTTAATTTATTTATAATAATATTTTGGCGATATTTGCTGTCAGTTTATTTATCAACGTTTCTGTTGAAAACACTTTAATTATTATAAAAGGAAAACCTGAAAATGATTTTTTTAAAACAAAGATCGACACTTTCTCCTAACACAATCTCAGAACTTAACAATTTCCTTAATTTTATTAATGAAAACGAAACCAATAAAATTTACTATAGAAAAAGAACAAAATGATGAATCACTTTTTCTTGACGTTTTAATCAAGAAAAAAGATAATTACTTTGAAACACCTGTTTTTCGTAAGGAAATAATACCAATCGATATCTAAATTTTAATTCTAAGCATCAGTTTGACGTTAAGAAAGGTATTAATAAAAGTATGCTTGCCCAATCGAAAATTATATATTTTAATAAAGACATTTTTAATTCTGAAGTTAATTTTGTAAAAGTCGTACTTCAGGATATTATCCTCATAATCCTACATATACATAACATTAGCTCAAAACTTGAAAAACCACAGTCAAAACAACATTAGCAACACCGACATACTTGGTACGCTGCCGCTATAGTGATACATGTAGTTCGTATATTTGAAAAAATTAATAGAATAAGAAATACATTTAAAATCCAAAACGTGCTTTATTCTAAAAATTCTTTGCGTTCAATTTTAACTATAACAAAGTCTTTTAATGGAAATGAAAAAAATAAATATTGTATATACAAAACTTCTTGCAATTCTGGTAAATTATACATTGAAAAAGTGGAACAGTATTGGAAATAAGAGTTAACGAACACAAAAGGTACACTCGCTGAACATTTGTTTGAAGCGAGTCATAATATTTTTTGGAAAGTTCCTAAAATTATCTCCAGAGATTTTCAATTTCATTTTCATAAGGAGACTTAGGGAAACAGCTTACATAAACTGTAATATGAAAACCGCATTTCGAAGAATTCTGTTGATTTAAATAATATATGGCTTTCTTTATATATTTTTTTAAATATATCATCCTCTGTCTAATGTCTCTTGTTGTCAATCAAATTGTCAAATTGATTTAAACACTATTGTGCTTGATAATGAAGCCAGATATTTTCTTCGAAACTTTACATTTATTGGAGTTTATTAGTTCAGGTGTTATTGAGTTAATTTAAGGCTTTTGACAACGTTATAGAATTTTAGTTTTTTATAAAGGCTTTTTTCTATTAATTACTAATTATTTTTTATTTTAGCAACATTGAATACTATATTAAGATTTTTGTATAAAATAAATTATAACTATATTTCTTACGTATAAATTTTATCATTAGTGTATTCGTTATGAAATCAGTCAATTTACATTCACAGTCATATTTTTATTCGTTTACATATATTAGAAAGGGATTTTAGTTTTAACAAAATAATAGTAGCGTATTATAAAATTATTTTAATAATAAACATTTGTTTTAAGATTGTTAGTTTTACACAAAAGGTTAACTTTGTAACAAGGTGGGAAAGTAATATTTATCTAAGAATTTATTTTATATTGTTAAAGGAAAGATTTAATTTATGAATTACTATAAGTCGATTTGCAAAGTATTAGAAATAAAAACAATCTTGAAATAGTTAAACACTAATGTTGTTTCAAGTAATACAAAACACTCAGGTAAACTTCAATATTTAATTGCACACTGTGAACATCGGCAAAAATGACATACATATATAAAAATTCCAAGTTTTGCATAAGAAAATATCTGATGTTTAATAATATTGTCCGTTTAATTTCTAGAACTCGATTTATTGAAACCGCTTAAAAAACTCCAAGCTATGTAGTGAACTGCATTAAAATAAACATAATGATTTTTTCCAAAAAATAAATAAAAGGTTTTTCATCAAATCCTTCAACTTCGTATACGTGTTTAGGAAAAATAGTTTGGTGAATATTTATTACCAAAACGGTATAAAATATTCAAGAAAATGTTATGCGATAAAAATAAAATAACAATTAATAATTTATCATCACCGACAATGCATTATGCAAAATTTAAAAAAACAAAGTATAATAACGTTTTAAGCGGTCTTACTAATTACAATATTTTATAAACATAATATAGGAATAAAGGAGAGGCTATAATATTGTTTGATTAAAAAAACTGATAAGTAGAATTTGAAAATATATTAACTTCAAATCCTTTTAATAAATGTAAGTTTGTTTTCCAATATGAAAAATATTAACAAGTGAATAAATAATTTATTAATGAAATCCTTACTAATTGTAGAAATAAAAACGCTATTTGTACCAAATGCCGTTCTAATCAATTTAAAACTTATAATACAATAATGTCGATTCTAACACAAAAACTAGGGCTTGCAACTACTTTCGCAAGCTAAAAAATGCAATTCTTTAAATAATATCTTATTACTTAACTTTTAGAAAAATTATAAACTGAGTAAATAGTTGTGGGATCGACGAAAAGATGTAGAAAATTTAACCACTAGTTATGTACCAATAAAATAGCTGAATGCAACCAACAAATTATGTCTCAATGTCTCAAAAAAAAAACTGGTCACTCAAATATCCGAAACTGAATAAATATCCATAATAATGTTAGTCAAAATCTATTTAAAAAATACATAATAAAAGTTAAGAAATAAAGAAAGAAACCTTCGCGATGATACTGTACGTGTTTCAAACAAAGAAATCATATTAAGTATAAAACACGAACAAAGCATAAGTAGGGAATTAATCTTCTAAGACCATAACATGATTTTATCAAATCTATGGAACTCAAGATTAATTTATTACACGAAATCGATAATATTAGCTAAGTAATCGGTACCAAAGGAATTTTTCCAGACACTCACAGCTAAAGGAGTTCTTATACGTTACACCATTGCTTTAACATCAAGAATACATTTAGTAGAAATATATTACTACATTTTAATTAGCAACAAATTATAGTTTCAAATACAAATTAGTATAATCGTATTCATTGAAAATGGGCTGGCGTAGAATTCATCAAAATTTGAGTTCAAGAGATTTGGAATCTTTGAATTACGAAAGGGCAAGATTACCTGGAATAATTTAATACTTGACGAAAATTATATTACAAAATTAAGGAGTTGTATATAAAATAATACGGATATAGTAAAGCTAAAAATCACAAACAATTGAAAGAGGGGACGTTTTTGTCCCATAAAATGACTATTTGAAACGCTTCTTTCTATAGAGCTTTGTCGATAAGCAATGATTTTCCTGTTGAGAGGCATTGGCGCTATTTGAGAAATGGATTTATTTTCATCGCATTTATATGGAATCCGTGTAAAAGATAGCAAAGTAAGAGTGTGATATAATAACCTAATATTTTATATGACTTAAATTACTTAAACTCTACTGTAGCCTTTTTTAAAATGTAACTTTGAACGTAAGAAGATAATTTTGAAAACGAAAGTTGTTTTTTAAATAATTATATTCCAAAAATTCCAAAACTAGGCACCTGCAGTAATACTTAAACCTCAGTGGAATATTAACGATGCGAAAACATTTGCTGATACTTGAGGAAGCTCGACATTCTTATTTCCAAAAAAAAAATAGAAAATAACTAATCACAGCTAGCCAAAATTAGTTCTAAATAATAGGTTACTTGTAAAAGTCAGTGCTAACTCAATTCCCCGAAAATAAAATCTCCGACGAAAAGCTAAATCTATATTTAAACCACAATTATTAGACTTTGCGCTTCATCAAATTAGTGTATGTGAAAAACATGTGATAATTAAGTCAACATACTATTTAGTCGAACTGCGAGAATTTAACTTGAGGTGCGTCATAGCAATGAAAAAAGGGCATAAGCAGAATTAAATAAACAGATACGTAGCTTTAAGGAACCATGAATTAAGTTTTATTCGTTATAATTTTGTTTTTTCTAGTGATCCTGCTACAAATGTAGCGCATGTAGGGGATGGAGCAGAATGTATTTGGAAACCTTGATGTTCAAATAATTTGAAATTAGCCACAACGCTATCCTTGAAAAATAGGCCACATCTTCAAAATTTTCCATATCGTTGGGGAATGTTACGAACATGCTTAGTCGATATGATGAAATGAAGCAGAGAACTAAGTTATGAAGATTCGAGACGACTGCTGATGATACGATTTGCAGTAGACGAAACTGTTTTTTGGTCGAGGTAAGAAATAAGAGCAATAAATCGGAAAAATCGCTTTCGTTTGATTAGTTTCACTATAACGAGCGATTGTATAATTTACTAATCTTCGATATAGCTAGGAAATGAGGCAATGACCGCAAATATCGTCGGCAGTTTAGAGGTAGAGCGTGCGTCATGTTAGCGCAAGGATCCGTGTTCAACCTTCGGCCGATGGAGAATTTTTATATGTCTTTAATTTGTTTTAAACATTAAACATTATCTAAGAATTATCTCAAATAGATAAAAATTAACTTACAAATATGTGGGAGTACCTATGTATACAATATACATGTATTCATGGCATGAAGGAATTTAAGAAAGCAGAATAAACTAAATTGTTTCCTGCACAGCTTAAATTGTAGTTTAACCCGTAACACAAAATTAATAAAAATTATCTCATAACTGTGATTGTCAAAACAAAAATAAGACCGTTCTTCTCTTTTGAGTGGAAATTTCAAGGAATAAATTATAAGACAGTTAGGTAAGGGAGACACAAGCGTCCTGAATAAGATGGAATTCACTGTTTAAAGTTTTAAATTATTTACATTAGTTGTGACATTAATTGATAATTTTTTTAAAAAGTTGCTCAAATTAGTTTTTAATACTATAAAACAAATTATTAGGATATATTTTTTAATCTAAAATGTATCTTAAGCTTTTGAGCTATTTAAAACATATAAAAGTAAATGGCCTAGTTTGTAACCAATTACACAGTACAAAGGTCATTTGAACGGTTCAAAATGCTTTACTATTTACTTTCGTTTAAAATATTTTCCAACACATTCGCTGCACCTCTCCACACGCAGGAACGAATCACTAAATCAACTCTTCCATATCTCCTGTGGGAGATTCTTTATTCCAAGTTTTTAAACATCTCTTTCCCAAGAACTTGTTGTTCACATGGGGGAATAAGGCAAATTCGCATAGATAAGCTCAGCATAATAGGGTGAGTGATCAAGCATTTCAAACCAATTCATGGTCAAATATTAGGCTCATTTATGCATGGTTGTGATTAGTGATTGCATTATCATAGTAATGCGGATGTATTAACATTTACAAAAGTTGAGGTAACCATTGCTTAGTGTACCACCTGTTAAGTGAGTTCCTGGAGGTAAAAAATACATCGACCATTTATTTTTTACCTTAATTGTCTGATGTACATTAGGTTGTCCCATATTGTAACACTCACATATTCTATTGTGATTATATGATGACGTTATAATAATAGATAATATTGATGTTGTTTGCTTTGCTTGTTTATTTTGTAACTGGAGGTTTGAAAAGTGTGAATTCTCTTAGCCGTCTGATATTCTAATTTTGCCATTTTTAAAATGCCAAACATTGTATTTCCTTACCTGAGAAACAGGCATATTTTAAATTAGTTTTCACTGAAAATTCACCGACCTCGGCCGTGTTTGAACTTGCATCCTTTGGGCGGAGATGAAAACATGACAACCACCACACCAACAAGGTGGCGCTATTGATTTTACCAAAATCTCTAACAAACTTCTTCAGCATCTGCCGGTCTAAATATCGCGGTGTCATTTGATCGTTGGCGAAAGGTTGGGTCAGTGAACAAATATTTCTTGCAATAATTTGACTTTGAAAAGTTGCGCTTATTGTAAGCATAGAACTGCGCAGGGCACCTTAAATCTGTTGGTAGGTCAATCACTTTTACTGCTCTATTATTTTTCTTACAACCGCAATATTCATTTGGGCGTTAGAAGAAGACGTCTGTTCGTCACAAGGGCCATCTTTCTCATTGAAATTTTTCTCTCAAATTTCCTATATCATTATGGTTGTATGATATGGGAAGTCAAATTATAGCACAACAGTAATTTCTGGAAGAAATTAGTCCACATTTAGCCCTCAAGCACGACTGTAAGGCAAAATTCTACGATATTCAGCTTTGTTTACCGCAACATGATCCAATTTATGTATAGCTCATCCGCCATAACATGGGAAAAAGTTGCACTTCGCGCATGTAGCGTGGGGGTCACAATTATGCTAAGTACATTCAGAGATAAAAGTTACTCGGAATTACTATCATTCTTACTCTGACATTTTACTACTCAAATTTAACGTTTACCGGAATATTAAAGTATTTAATTTTTATTTCGTTGCTTTATTTGCTATTTATTGTTTTTTTATTATTGTTAGTTGGTTTGGAGTTGTTGATTTTTGGAAGATTGTTAACTTGTTATTTGTTTGAGTTTATTTATTTAATTAAAAAATGGCTTATAGTGTAGGTTAGGTTGTGCTAAAGGCATTAGTCGACAATTTCGCGAAATTGTAGCGAATGTATTGAAATGTTTACGAAAGATTTCCAAAGGGGAAGTGGATATTACTAACTCCTCCGAAACAGACTTAAAAATTCACGTAGCAGCAGCAACCGGCATATCGAAGATTTAATCAATCAAAACGCGATAGTAGTGAGGGCAATACAATAGTGCGTTCTACAAAACGTAAACGATTGAAAAATTGTCCGGTAACAAGTATTGATGATGCAGATAAATATATAATTAGGAGCATTATTTATAATTTTCATAAAAACAGATATAAATTTTGTAGGTATGAAAACATCTTTATGAAAAATTCTTAAAAAATTAGGATTTGATTGGCGACTACTTGAAGCAGTCGCAAAATATTGCAAGAAAAACCAGAAATTACAGTGCTTCGTACGAGTTATTTAAAAATAATAAAGATGTACTGCGAACAACAGCTACCAATTATCTGTACACAGAAGCTATACCATCTCGAAGGGCTGACCAGACAAGTCAAAATATGGATTATTTAGCAATATTTCTAAGGGTAAAAGATTAATAATTGTTCATGCTAGAGGAGGTGAACACCATAGATTTATAGACAATGCCCTATTAATATTTAAATCGGGAACTAAATCTGGTGATTATCATCATGAAATGAATTTTGAAAATTATTTAAAATGGATTACTGGAATGCTGCTTTAAAATTTAGCCCAAAATTCCGTGCTAGTAATTGACAATGCACCCTACCATAACGTGCAAATAAATGCAGCGCCCAATTTGAACTGTAAAAAGCAGCTAATATTGGACTGGTTAACTGAAAACAATATTCCCTGCTCGCCAGACATGACAAAAGCCGAACTTTATTTGTTAATAAAAAGCAATAAAGATCAGTTTAAAATATTTAAAATCGATGCAGTCCT
>JAHWXV010170831.1:0-17362 GCA_024586415.1 Phrixothrix hirtus
CTATTATGACTGAATTCTTTTATATAAAATGAATTAACAGTCATTTCAAGGGTGGCGTAAAGTAAAACGACGAATATGAGGTCTATTTAACCAATATTAGTCCCTTGGTATATAATATATTATTATTTTAAACGATAAGTAGTGAGTATTCTTAACACCTGGGAACATTCATTATTGAATTCGTATAAGTCATACCGAAGCCGTTCGTTCGACTTCGGCAATGGTTTGAGTTGTGTATTTAACCAACGATTCTCAATCAATACAGTAGACTAAATTAAAAAGTAGGGGTGGGCTGAAAACTTTAATTGCAAATATTTCGAAAAATATGCAATTTAGACACCTAGTTTATAAGCGTCTTTTGTCGTAAATATTAAAATGTGCCTGCTGTTAAAGTAATTTGTCATAGCATTTAAAAAATTACAACTAAATTTCACATTACGAATTATATTACGTGTTTCAGAATGGACAATCTTACAATTCACATTCATGATTCTTCTTAATTAAAACAAATTTAACATTAGTTTATATGTAATTTACACTAATGTTTTTATATAATTAGTATAAAAAAATCGAAAAATATTAATTAGTTTGTAAAACTAAATGAAGTGAATGTTATAAAGACATCACTTGGTTTTTTGTAAAGAAAGTAATGGATTTATTTCACCTAAATAAAGCTTTTAATTTACTGGTAGGTGTCCTAAAAAAGATGATTTTATATTAAGTAGTAATTAAAAACTAAGTAAACAATATGGCAAATACGGCATACACCTGTCAAATTGAATATTTTTAGAGAATATACATTTTATATACAACTCAAATGATTGAATGTTTGGCTGATACATTTAACATTGGACGCACTGCATAATATCTAACTTGTGTCCCAGAAGTCCTGGAATAAATTCTTACCATTTATTATTTATTATTTATTTATTATTTATTTATTTCAGACGTATATTAAGATTAAAACGTCAAAACAAATAACTCACCAAAATAATTTTTATTAGTTGTCGCTGATTCCTACAAATTGCTACCAAATTTGTATTTCTTATTTATTCGCACATACGCTGGCCATTATGAAAATAAACTTCCATAATAAATATCTTTTGTTCTTGTGTGAACATTGTAATAATCAGTGATAACTGATAAAAGTTACATTTGTTGGTTATTTATTTTGACGTTTTAATTTTAATATGTGTGTGAAATAAGAAACGACGTAGCTTGTCAAAATCATGGCAAGAGTTGATTCCAAGACTTCTGGGACACACGTTATTTTCAATGTAAATACGCTTTCATCACATATTTTAGGCGTGAATTCGATTTGCTACGAAGATCGGGGGCCCGAACTATGACAATAGCGTACGAGTACTGAACAAAACCTTTTTGTGTTCGTTTGGGTATATAAGAAGACTAATTTACTCTAAATTTTGATATTAATTGTGACAGATGTCAAGTTAGGTATATAATCCTTAAAGTTTATATATATTATATATTATATATATATATACGCGTGCGGGCGTGCGTGCGTTCGTGCGTGTGTGCGTGCATGCGTTCGTGTGTACGTGTGTGCGTGTGCGTGCGTGTGCGTGTGTGTGTGTGTATTCGGTTTTCCGGATTTTGCTTCGCGTTATGAGTTGGTCCTGGGAAAGACCTTCGTTTCCACATTTCGGTAAAATCACACTTACCTTCATCGGAATAGTCACTGAGCTTTTCTTGTTTAGGTTTTTGTTACTTTGGAACTGCCGTGTGATGTGTTTAGAAGGTATTTATATAGTGCATCGTTACGCTTGACTAGTTTATCAGTCATACTTGGTTGGTTTTGTGTTTGACTACGGATGACCGGTCTCGTTTTGGTAGTGTTTTCTTGTATACTTTCGCTTTTTATTATTTTAGGGACGCTTGATAACTTAATGATTTTACGTTTTAACAGTGGCCTCCATGTCATAGCTAATCTCTGCCTATCTTCTCGCTTGTTTAGACTCTCTGGCCGCTTCTCTATTTCGATAACTTCCCTTATTATTCTTGTTGGGTATTGTTTTATGTTACCAATCATTTTTGTGTTTTTAAAATTTATAGTATGTCCAGTGGTGCTGGCGTGTTGCGCTAATGATGAAGTTGCTTCATTTTTTCAAGCGCTGATCTTTCTATTTGTTTGACCGATGTAGAACTGTTCGCAGTCGGCGCATGGATTTTCGTATTCGCCCTGAGCCTCTAAAGGAATTTTGTCTTTTGGGTTTCGTAAAATGTTGTGGGTCCTACTAAGTGGCTTAAATGCTTTTTCTATGCCATACCTTTTTAAAACTCTACTTACCTTATCTGTAATGCCCTTGACATATGGTAGACATATCCTAATGGTGTTTTTGTCGTTATCATTGTCTGACTTATGCTTATTCGTTTTTGTGGCTCTTTTATGTCTTGATGTGTGAAACAATTTTTGATTAATGCGTTTTGTAGTTGATTTATCTCTGTTTTTCTGTGGTCTGTATCGGTTAATCTACGGGATCGGGTCATGGGTGTTTTTATTGTTGATTATAATTGTGCAGGATGGTGGTGCGATTGGGCATTCATGTATCTGTCCGTATATGTAGATTTTCTGTAAATAGTGTGTGCTAAGTTTCCGTCTTCCCTCTTTTTGATTGGCACGTCAAGGAATGGCAACTTGGTGTTATTTTCTATTTCCATGGTAAATTGAATATTTTGGTGCATACTATCCATGTGTCGTAAGAAATTGTCAAGTTTATTTCTTTCATGGGTCCATATCACCAACGTATCGTCTACACATCGCAGCCATAATTTTGGTTTTAATGACGAAACTTTTACGGATTTTGTTTCGAAGTCATCCATAAATATATTAGCGATCACGGGTGGCAGCGGTGTGCCCATTGGTGCTCCTTCGTTTTGTCTGTATCTTTGCTCTTTGTATATGAAATATGTGCTTTGAAGACAGTATTTGATTAGCTCCAGGATGGTTTTATCTACTTTACATCGTTGTTGTATTATTTCTAATCCCATATTCGTTGGTATTTTTGTAAATAACGATACAACATCAAAACTCACGAGTAAACAATTGGTGTTGCCCTTTTCGATTTCTAATAACTTCAGGAGATGCTCTGAGTTTTTTTACATATGATTTAGCTTCTTCGGCATAATGTTGCAGAATTTTTGCTAGATATTTGGCTATATGTTGTGTGGGCGAACCTACCGAATTGACATCTTGATGATTTTTCTCTAGGTATCAAAATTTCCTGTTATTTTTTATCAAGAGTACTTTGCTTGATTTTATTTTTAGTAGTTTTATCCAAATATGTCGTTGAATCAGTCTGTATAGGTTGATAAGAATTTGTATCTTTCAATTACAATTCAATCTTAGTTTGGTAGTCTTTACAGTTCATTACCACTGTTGGATTTCCTTTATTAGCTGGTAAGATGACAATATCTTGGTTTCCTTTTAATTTATGTAATGGGTGTTTTTCTTCGGTATTGATATTTTTTTGGGTGGTTTAGCCCTTCTTGTAAGTCTTGATACTTCTTGAATTATTTCTTCGGCGGTGTTTTTATTAATTTTTGATATTGCTGGTTCAACTGTAGATATAATTTCTTCTACTGGAATGTAAGATCGCTCTTCAGCAAAATTGAATCTCTTAGCTAATATATCGATGTCGGCATTACTTAGTGTGTATGCCGATAAATTATGGACTACTTTGGTTTTCTCTAATGTTACGTGTTGTGTTTTCGGAGTTTGTAGAGATTTTAGTTGTTCGAATTTCTTCTTCTGTTTTGCTCTTTTTATTTCAAAATTTTTCTCTGAACGAAATTCGGATAGCTGTTCAGCTGTTTTCCGTAAAATTGGATGTATTAAAGCACTTAAATGAAGATGCAGATACATTAGTTGACGGTTACTGTTACCGATTTTTCGTCTTGTATCATGGATTGCCTCTTTAAGTAGTGCTATACTGGTTTTTCGTAGTTTGTTTCTAGTTCAGTGATTGTTTTTGTGATATGTTACCTCCATACATTTTGGAATTATGGCCGCCCCTCTGCAGCGTCTTAGGAAGACCAGGAAGGCCCATATAGTCTTCGCGAAAATCTCAAGGTAAACATATATATATATTGAGATGGTCCTGTTATCACAAAGTGGCTGCGACAATTTTAAATACTTTCAAACGTTTAATTTTCTTATTCGTATTGAACTTTTGAATAGAGTAAACATGCATAAAAGGCAGTTTACTTAAATATAGGCAACCCAAATAGCAAACTGTAAAAATTGTGAAGGGTAGCTTCTTCCTGTAACAAAGAATAATTAGTTATTAAAAAGTTATTCGATAATTCAAGCAACATTTAAGCACGTTATTATCTTTGAAACAATTAATAATTTAAATTAATTAATTTTTTCTAATTTGTTTAAAAAGGATTTCTTAAATGAATCTTAATTTTTGTGGGTTGAAAAATTCAATTAGAGTCTGATAATTATTGTAGATTTAGTTTATTTTATATAAAAAATGACATTGAAGTCCAGTGTTTTTGTTGATTTGTTTTAAAAGTAAAAAGAATTTTGAAGGTGGTCTGTTCTAAGTTGTTGAACTATAAAGTGTTGTGGAAGATTTATGCAGGAGAATTAGTAAGAAATCAGATATAATTATACCTGCAATTAATAGCTAAGGGCATGCAAGTTCGCAGAACGTTATAAAAATAATTTGAATGGTTTCGTTACTTAAAAGACAGTTTTATATTAGGAAATAATTAATAAAAGCAAATAATTTGTTTCAATTTTTATCAGCAAGATAATTATTTAAAAAGCTAAATGGTTTTTTTAAGCTGATAATAATTATGCTGCATGATCGATAACAGTTTGTTTTTGCTATCAAAAATTTGAATAAAGATTTGCTTACGTGACCAATAAATGTTTAATTTTATGGGCAGGAAAAACTTTCGAACTGCTAAATAGATAAAGTTGATATCCCTTTTGGAACACGAAATATTTAAATTGAATTATCCCAGGTATATGAAAATTGCAAGCTAATTACGAGGCACAGAAACTCAAGTTAAGAATATTGGGCAAATAACCATTCAGAATTTCCTACAAAACCAAAAGTTAGTGATTAGTGTATAAATTTACCAGCAAGGTAATACATACCTAGATTTGTAATTGAATTGAAGAAAGACAGATACTTTTCCTTCGTAAACTGCACATCTTTACATCATTTGCTTAAGCATAATTAAATGAGGTTAAATAGCGGAAAGTTCGTTGGGAAAACAATTACAGGGATGGACGTAAAAAAAAAGGCAAGAGCTTTATACGCAATCATATTTGAATTGTATTTTTATATAAATTTGATATAAAATTATTTGATTATAAATGAAACAGAACAAAAGCTTATTTATAATTAATTTATTGAAGTTACATTTTAACATTTAAGAAACATTCAAGTTATTTTGTTTCAATTATAAAAGGAAAGACATATTCATTGTACTTATTGCATTATCACATCAGTCTTAAGCTAATTTCTAAATCAGTGAGTCTATTAATTAATTTTGAAAATTGGGTCATTTATTAAGATATAGAAATTTCTCTAGATCTTTTTTTTATTATTATAAATTAACAAACTAACAAATTTAATTTACATAGGAAATTGATTAAAAATCGACTGTATTGTTTTGAAAATTTATTTAATTGTTGAAGAGGTATAATAGATCTCATTTAATTATCTATTTTCTTTTATTTATAACATACAATAATCAACAGTGGTGATTTTATCATGTATAATATGCATAAATACAATATTCATAATATTAAACCCATTAACTAAACTATTGCGAAGAACAAAAGGTAGGGTTCATTTTGCAAAAAAAAAAATTGTTAATTACTGAAATACTCAAGCGAGCTGAGGGATTTAATTTTGCTTACTGGAAAAATTGATATCCCAAGAACCCAGATAAAGTTTCAAAGATAAAGTCTTATGTTAATGGTAAAGTCTTTTTACAGGTTGTACAATAAAATTTAAAAAAAATAATAATTTCTCCTTGAATAATTAAAATTTACATAATTGGATTTATTTTGGTCAATTTGGTGCATTCGTGTAGGCAAAGACCATTTCAATATATATATTTAGTTATATATCACCTTTTAGGTTATGTATTTTAAAAAACGAATACAAAATTGTTTAACAGTAATACACTTATCTCTTTAATTTTTATTTAGTTCTTTTTGATTTATTTTCTTACGAATCATGTTCCAAATATTCAAATCCTATTATGATATTAGTCGTAATAAAACACGCTAGTTATTTAATATTTTGTTTGGGTTCGTAGTTGGTTTACTATCCATAACTAAAGTTAACTTAATTTAAACTTATACATTTCGGATTAACGTAAGATTAACGCTAGATAGACCTTATTGGCAAACAGGTGTAATTTGAAATAGCACATATTTTATATGTAATGTATGAGAAGTAAAGGAAACAGACAATATGATAGGGAAGTATAAGCAAAGGTTTTTAAACATTTTCTTAAAGTTGCATAGATTATTATTTTGATTTATTTGTGCTTTATTCGATTAATTGTAGTATATCTACGCAAATATAAACTGTTAAAGTGATAAATACCGATATAATTAGTTAATAGAAATGTTGAAATTTTAATCGCGCGAAGAAACGTAATTACAATTGTGTGACGTCAACCCTCGTATTATCTTGAACTAAATACTTGAAATTTATTACAAGATTATAATATTGATCAAACATTATTAAAATATGAAAAATGAAAACAATATCAGTCCATTGAGAAGAAGCCGTTAATAGTAGGAATAGGAATCACTAGTAATACATGAGCATAACCCATTAAAATTTATTACAAATTCCCAACAGAACTTTCAACAAAATTAATATCCCCACAAAAGAAAATAAACAATTATAAATGTACTCATGTAGTCGTTGTTTAAATCTCGATCCTGGTTGCACATGATCAATTCAGTAATTTAGTAATATTTTATTTATTATTGTTATTGGTAGGTACGCGCACATAAATTTTTAACATCTTTATTAACTAATTACATTGGTATTTGAGTTTAAGAAAACGTTTAAGTATCTCTACTTGTGCTAAGTTATATTGTGTTGAATTGTATGTTTCTTTTACACCTTAAATTTATTTACAAAATAATGCCGATAATACTCATCAAATATTCTTTCTATCACTACTGTTCTAGGGGCTGGCCTTAAGTTTACCCGAAATGTGCAATTTTAAATGTAACTTCACTATATTTATGTCTACATGTATTTATTTATTTGTAATATTTAATTTGATTCTTCACAATTGCGCTAAAATAAGTTGTGATTTACACATTTATATCACCTCTGTAACTTTAAGGACTCTCTAGAAAATACTAGACATTATGAGTAATTTGCAGCTTCGTAATTTGCTCTAAGAGCAAACTCATCACGAAACTTTCTACTAGGAATAACTCAAAATAAATGCCATTACTAATTCTGTTATAGTAGTTTAAAGTTAAGGGGGTAAACTTAGTGTGAAATACACACGTCATTGTGTTAGCAAAATGTGAGGCTAGTTCAGGTAAAAATATAAGGGATGACACCACCAGAATAAAATCACTATTATTTTGTTAAAACAAATTCCTCCAAATGGCATAATAACAATTTTCAAGAACATCTGCCTATTAGTTTGTATTTGACAGCCATTTAAAGTAAACAGCTTGTATTAGTTACGCTAGAATGGAAAAAATGATTTTCGCGTTCTCATTAAATATTATTTCCTGTGTCGAAAAATAATAACAGAAACAAAATAAAGTATGACAAACGTTATACGGACTCTTATCCATCAATTAAAATAATTCATAAGTGTCTTAATAATTTCCTACCTAGTCGTACGGAGCATTCGCATAGCTGAGGCATCAGGCCAAAAATTCCCATACACAAGAAATGGTAACAAAATCGCGTATATTGTGTTGGCAGATGGTCGAGTGAATGTGCATTAGACTGTGTATGTTTTAAACTTCTCGATTAGTTCAATGGTTTCAATTCAACATGATGAAAAATTTTTCTGGAAGTGTGGCGCGACGTTTGTTAACAGTGGACTAAAAACATAATGATTCAACGACTTCGCAGTATTGTGTGAAACCCAGCAAACATTTGAGACTTCAACCTTAGGCAACCCAATTAATTGTATATTTGGGTTTACGTATACCGTTGACATAAACAGTAGAACATCCCAAAAATTTATAGTTACGTATTTATGACTAGGGTACCAAGAAGTAGATTTCTAAAGAGGGAATTTGTTTTGTTGGAGCAAGCGGTTCCTGCTGTGTATGTACCAGATGTGTCTGACTCGTTTATAGATAAGGAATATATGTATGTCAATTAATTATAATGATAAGTTAGTAAAATATTGAGAAAGTAATAACGTTTTTATCAAAATCAATTCGTTTATAAATTCGAGCGCGAATAACGTTTGTTGGGTTCGGTTCATCTTGAAACACCCATACAGTCGACTGCTGTTTACTTTCCGGCTCATACGCATATATCCATGATTCGTCACCTGTTACAATATCATATACGTTTTTTGAACCACCGCCATTGTATTTCGTAATCGACACGGGCACCTTTTTCAGATGTTTCTAAATTATGTGGGATCCAACGAAAACAAACCTTTTTCACGGCTAAATCTTCATGCAATAGTTTATATATGCTGGTCGAATTAATGTATGAGGTTGCCGTAATCTCATAGTATGTCACATAACGATCTTGCATTATCAAGTTTTGCACAGCATCAATGTTTTCTGGCACAACAACTGATTTTGGACGACCTTCACGACTTTCGTCGGTAAGCGAACGGCGGCCACGACTAAACTCGTTAGCGTTTGATAGTGGCAAAAGATGGGCTTTATCGCCAAAAGTGGAAATAAGTTGATCGATGTACTCTTGTCGTAATAAATCATCGCACGAAAATGTACACGAGTTAATTCCATTTTTACACTGAGGCACAATTTTCAATTCACTTTGAACACCACTGATCATGCTTAAATGTCAAAATGTTCTGAATAAGGTTATGTTCAAAAATGTCGAATTTTCCATTAGAAATGTTAGATGACGTCTTAAACACGAAGTGTTACCACAATTGAATAGGGCCTCTTGTATCATATACGTATATACAACAAATATAAAAAGTAAAATTTGTCCAACAACGTCGAAGAATAACACTTTTTGCATTATTAGCATATACTTTTCTGTAATCACATAGGGAAAGGAAAAATAACAATGCGTGACGTATGCTTATAAACTACTCTTTGTGTATAATAAAAGTTATCTGAGTGTGCCACACTTTATTTTGTTGACTACCACTATGTTCATCAACAATAATGTAATCCTACTAACATAATATATTTTATTACTTTTATCAGTTTTTTGTTATTGCGGTTCTAGTATTACAGGAGAATCTCAAACTTTTAGCCCTCTAGGAATCCTAGGATCTACTAATTCAGGAAGTGTGCGGTTTAAATAAACTTTTTGTAACTTAGGCAACATGATAATTTTTCAAAAATTTTAATTTATACCCCCTCTAACTATTTCTAAATCGATATCTGTGTATAAAACTAAATCACAATAATCCCTTTTAATAATATTTAATTATCCTTGTATTTGATAATAGTAAATGTGTTTCTCATTTAAATACAGTTTGTTTTCTCTTATAATTACACATAACACTGTTCACACTTTTCCTCAATAGCTATGCGAATAGTTTTGTCTTTCATAGAGTCTAGACACTTCACTTCCAGTCGCCTATTTTCCTCAACAAGGCCATCGGGGCTTGCTCCCAAATAGGTGTACCCTTTAGAAATACAATAGCCTGCAGCACTTGCCGTAACATTTTTAATTTCTTTGGATTTATCAATAACCGGGTTTTCATTTATTCTGTCGTATAAAACAGCAGGAGTAGTTAGATGTTGACTATTATAGAAAAAGCAATTAATAATCGAATGGCAAGATGTTGATTCCCTTTTGAGAAATACCCATTCAAACGAAGATACAGTTAAGTGATTACGGCGATTATCAAACCAATGCGCATTATCATGCTGTCCTAGAGTTCTTTGTTGAGTTCATATCTGTCCTCTAGATGCAAAATATTTAAAATTTATTGTTTCTTAATAGATGTTTCCCTTTCGCTTAAATCTGGTTCAGCTGCATTTAGCAACTAATCCCTCTTTGCTTCTTCGCTCTCAGCTGTTGATCTTTTTAAACATTCTTTGGTAACATTTTTAGTTTTCTTGTTATTTTTTTGGACTTTTACGGAATTCTGAAAAAACTGTTGACATCTCACTCTTAATGAGCTTGGCTATACATAGTTAAAGCCACGAAGGTTCTGCATTAAATGATAATGCGGCTCCATAACAATGTCTTTGGTAAGAACCTCGTTGAATGTGAATAATTCTCTTTCCACCTGAAAATTTGGCCACCAAAACCATATATTTCTCAGCGTGATTTGTAGTTATATTCTAGGTAAGTCTATAGACTTTTCTGACAACAAAATCTACTGCCTTTCTTAGTTTCTCCAAAACTCTACAACTTTTCAATAGCACCCAAAAGTTTTCTTCATTCAATTCTTTGTGTTGACAATATTCAGTTCTACAGTTTAGGTGGTTTTCAAAAACATGCTTAGAAATAATTAAATAGTTAATCAACAGATGACTCTGAAAATTTTTACTACAGCTGATCGAATAGCAGCCCAGAGTCTAGATACTCTAGATTTAACAATTTTTCTAACGGATACATCAAATTTTGTTTCTACGCATATTTTGTTTATACTGCTTGTAAATGACCTCATGACGTGACTAGCACATTCAAGTTTTAAAATATACTCGCCATAGGTCAAATTTTTTTTAAGTTCTTATACATACTGGTGATGAGATTTGGATCCACCTTTATCTCTGGAATCAAAAGCAATTGAAAGAATGGTTTGAGTGCACCGAAGGAAGTAAAAGTGGTACCATCGGCTAGTAAAGCTATAGCAACTGTTTTTTGGAATACTTGCGGAATAATTTTTATTGACTAGCTGCAAAAAGCTAGAACAATAATATGATAATATTATTCATCGCTGTTGGAACAGCCGTATGACAAAATGAAAGTAGAAAATTTGTTTTACCATGCCTTATATTCACCCGAATTAGATCTTTTGACATAAAAATTGGCTTCCTGGTACGAAAATTTTACATAACTATCAAATACAGCGTTCCGTAAATTGAGCATTTGAAAATATAAAATTACGGAATCAAAACAACTTGACTTACACATTCCTATAAAAGGTTATATTTATAGGTTTATTTGGCATATTATTTCAGTGTACACTAGGTTACACAAATACATATAAAACTGTTAACTAATGAATAAAGTTTATTTGGTACTCTGTACTAGTGCAACCTGGTGTCACTATTCTTGTATGATTAAATTTTGTATATTTTACCTCTTGCCATGCTGAGTGCGTGAGGAACATATATGTATTATTAGTTGTCATCGAAATATGCAATGTATAATTTTTTCATAATTTTTCAATTTGTTGGAATGTTTTCCCTATCAAGTAACTTTTTAATAAATGGGAATAATGTCATATTCCTATTTTTCTTAAATAATTTTTTTTATTTGCATCCGACTTCATGGCCAATTTTAAAGCCATATTTTCAGGCTACAAATTTTTATAATGATACAGGAATTGTCAATTTGTAATGTATGTGAGATAATAGCAATACATATTTGATATAATATATTAATTACTTAATTATGCAATATTAAATAAATGTAAATTGGACGCTACTTTTAGATCGAATTAAGATAATTAAGATCCACCATCTTAATTCAATTAAATGCAGCATTTAATTTACTCTAATTTAATATTGTATAATTACATAATTAATATATTATATCAAATATATTTTTATTATCATTACATACATTAAACCTTGACGACTCGTGCATAATCATTTGGGAAAGATAGGATTTTTAATTAATTTAGATTTATTAATTTATTCTTTGTCTATTTATATCCGCGATGTTTATAATTAAAGTTTAACTGGCTTTACTAGATTCTGTTGTTTATGATTTAGACCTCTGTCCAAAATATTTTAGTACGTACGTTTCAACTGATTTTTAATATAGTCTGCATATTTTTGTAGGCACTATTGAAAAAAGCTTGCATGTGTATTTTTCATCGTGTAGAAAGCTGGCATCTGTCAAACTTACTAGAAGATTATTATAGACGCTCTTTGATGCAATAGACCATTGAGACTATTAAAATCCCAATTTCCACTTTGTATTCAATCGGTTACACAATATACTTAAGGGAGAAACACACATAACCGAGACGTGCCCGGACCGGAGCAGTGCCGTTACTTGGTGGAAAAATTCCGCCATTGAATTAAATGGGATTAAGACACGTGTCTTGATCCCATTTAATTCAATGGTGCAATTTTTCCACTGAGTAACAGCACTGCTCCGATCCGGTCACGTCGCAGTTATATGTGTTTCTACCTTTATACCTACCATTTTATAAAAATAAGTCTTCAAAATTTTTATGTCCTCTGCGCTTTTATCTCATTAGGTTGTGTTCGTCGACAAATACTGTTTTATCATATCAAAATTTGCCAAATAGCTTTTCCTTATCTAACAAATTTACTATTTAGCGGTTACCACATTTTACATTTCTCTGATCTTGGATTGTACTTCATACTAATATTCAGAACATTACGTTATAGTTGAGCCACGTTTTCGATAATTTCTTCATAAACTGTTAAAAGCAGATGGTTGCAGAAAGTTCAATTTTATAGACCTAAAACACGTCTATACGTTCAAGGGTTTACAGCATAATACCTGTAAATTTGTTTACTTTCAATTTAATCCTTTTAATACTTGCATATATTGAAGATACTTAATATTGAATTGAATTGATTTGCATGGTGTGTACCCTTTAATAACAATTTTGTAAATAATTTTGAACATATTGGATACAAATCAATTAAAATTAGAGAACCAACAGTCTTTATCTTATATTAAAATTCTTTGTGTTTTATAATTTTCTCAATAAATAGCCATCAATGACATAGCATGGAATAATAGTATATTATACAAGTACCAAGGGACTAAAGTGCTTCTATTAACCCCGAGAGAGAAAGTTTATTTCTCGACCTACAACGAGAGAAATAATCTCTCGAGGGATACAAAAGCACTTTTAGTACCGAGGTATATACCTTGTTATTTGCACTTTTGAAAAATTTGAAATCAAAAAGGACGAAGAAAGTAAAATTGCATAATTTTGACATTGACAGTTCATTCGATTTATTAATGTATGCTTCACGGCAAATGCTATTTGAATTTAATTTACGAAGTGTTATAGAAACCTTACCTATATGAAATATAGTATAGAGAATGTATTGTTTCGTCCAAAATTTTTGGGTTCCCTGGGTCCGAAAATCATGTTTTCAAAAATTGATCTGTCTGTGTATGTGTGTGTGTGTGTGTGCGTGCGTGCGTGCGTGCGTGCGTGCGTGCGCTCGCGCGTTATTGTGTGTGTGTGAACAGGATATCTCGAAAACAAAAAGTCATGGATAAATGAAATTTTATATTCGAGTTTGAATCGATCTTCGCACGCGACTGTAACAATTTTACTAAAATCAAATAACCAAAAGTGCCACTTTACTCTTGTCATTTTTTGGTTTTTCGCGATTTTCTCAAAATTGACTGTAACCATTTAATGACCTTTCATATAGTTTTGGTTATTTCTCAGAAAGAGATCTGTAAATTGAGTAACCGGAAGTAGCTTCACCGTTAACTCTAAGTAAAATAACTACGAAACTAAAAGTCTTAATTGAATGAAAATTTATATTTATGGTCATAACTGCCTTTGTATACCAAATAAAGAATTTGGTCAAAATCGAATAACCGGAAGTTCCGCTTTATTTCTATCATTTTTAGTTATTTTCCGAATTTTCACTTTTCGCAATTTTTTTGAAATCAGCTCTAACGATTTTTTTTAAAACTTAGTATATTTCTTAGTTAATTCAGTCCGTTTTATATGAACCAAGTGGTTTCTCTAAGAAATTTCCTAAAGTCGAGTAACCGGAAGTACTTAAAGTATTAATTGTGAACAACATATCTCAAAAACTAAACGTCATGCAAAAGTGACGTTTTATATTTGTCTTTTATTATCCGCACATGAGACGCCAAGAATATAGTTAAAATTGAATCACTGGAAGTGCCACTTTATTCTTGGGATTTTCAAGACTTTTTGCGTTTTTCTCAAAAAACGTTATAACATTTTTTAAACTTTTTACGTTTATTATGCTTTCAATGCCCTCTTACGTGAACTTAGCGGTTTTTCTGAAAAAATGCATTGAAGCAAGTTAACGGATAAAATTAAACGGCCTTTTGCGTATCCAGTAACTTCGATGGGTGATTGTTATAATTATATTTCCAAAATAAACATAAATAATAATTTAAGCATTTGTTGACACTATTTACACTTTAGTCACGGAAACAAGTGACTAAAAGTGGCGTTTTAGTCCCGAAAGTGCAAAAAAATTAATATATAGTAGCATTTGACCCTTTTTTAAGTTGAATTCCAGAAACTTCCTTATCTATAAACATATTTAGCAATCATTTTTACACCAATTTGTAGATCTGATCTGTTCTTTTTATTTCACGTACTTTAATTCTTGTTCTTTATACAAGGGCGGTCTGATAAATGGCCGGTTTGAACATGAGAACACAACTTTTTCTTCAAAATTTAATTTCATTTCTTGACATAGTCTCCTTTTAGCTCAATACACTTAGTCCAACGTTTTCCCATTTTCATTGGTAGTACGATTTATCAAGTCCTCGAAAATATGCATCAGGTTCCCATTCAACTTCCTCATTTGATTTGAATCTAGTTCCACCAACCCATTTCTTCAGGTTTGGGATCAGAAACTAGTCTCTGGGAGCTGGATAAGGAGAATATAGTGGATGCGGAAGCAATTCATAACGTAGTTTATCCAATTTCTGTTGAGTTTTCCATGATGTGTGAGCTGATGCAACCACTTTTGCTTCCTTCGGTGCACTTGAACCAGCTTCAATCCATTGCTTTGATTGTTGTTTTGTTTCGGGTGTGTAGTGGTGGATCCATGTTTCATTTGCGATTATGAATCTACGCAAAAATTCATCTGAAATAAGTTGAAACGTCGCCAAACGTTGATTTGAAATGACCACACGATTGCGTTTTTGTTCGATTGTCAACAAAAGCGGCACCCATCCTGCTAACAGCTTTTTCATATGTAAATGTTCATGCAAAATGTTACACACGCGTTCTTTTTAGATGTTTACTATGTCAGCTACCTCACTCACTTTCACACGTAGATCTTACAAAACGATATCATGGATTTTATCGATTATTTCTTTGGTGGTCACTTCGATTGGTCGACTTGAACGATGTTCATCAATTGTGCTTGTACGGCCACGCCTAAACGCTGCAAACCAATAAATCACAGTTGAATTCGCTGGAGCAGATGTGCCATAATATTTATGAAGCTTTTTATTTGTTTTTTTTGTAGTTTTTTCACGTAAATAATAATGTTTAATCAATGCACGAAATTCGTTTTTATCCATTATTTGAACACAATCACAAGTTGTTCTCTTTTTATGGCTGCCAAACATAACCTAGATGACATATAGCACTAAAGTACAACCTGCTAACAGATAGCATTTGACAGAAATGATATACATTCGGCGCCCAGTGGCGCCATCTCTTGGAAACCGGCTAATTATCAGACCGCCCTCGTACTAGTGTATTTTCTATATAGTTATATCGAAATTTACTTATACTGTTACTATACCTATAACTATTGTTAATAATATTTGGTTGAACGGTATGGTTTCCTTTAATTCTGCGTTTAACAACTAAATTAATATATCAAAATTTTATGTATTTCAAAGTTTCGTGTAAATATTTTAAAAGAATGATGAATAAATGAATACTTTTAATACATTCTTTAGTTGTCAATTTGTACATCTTTGAAAAAGTTGACTTCTAAGAAATAAGCAATGAAGTTGCTGTATATTTAATGATATCTGTCACAGTTTTTTAAAAATTCTCATTGCACAACTTAATTTCATAACCTGAAACGTTAAATGTTCAGAATTACTAATACGAAAAGTGTTTTAAAAATGATCATCTTTACCATATTTCTTCATGAGTCTTCCGTTTAACATTTTTTATATGTAATATCAGAGTATTATGTAGCTAAATGAGGTAGAAGGGTCTTTGTCACTAAAATAAACGCATAAGTCTCTTTCGGAGGACTACAATTATCTAAACCATTTACTAAAATATCTGTTTTTAAGGAAGATAATACCCTAATGAAACTACTAACAAGTATAAGCTACTCAAAAAGCAATTGTATATTTATGTTTAGAATATGAAAGGAGAGCAGTAAAACCTTACAAATACGTATTACAGAGCTTAAATTTAAAACAATTGAGTATTTATAATAATAGTAAATTGTATAAAGGAGATATTAGGTAGTGTAGTGTAAACAATATTTTGAATACAATAAATTTTCTATATTTTATACATAATTTTTATATATTTTATGCACTGTACAAAATTATAAAATTCTACTTCTCAAAATTGAATTTTTAGGTCTTTATAAAAGCTTACTGTAACTTTAAAATTATTTGATATTAGATATGAATTATATACAGGATGTCGTTCTAACTACACTACCAGACATTGTTATGACATACTAATTGTAAAGCAAACACAAAATTCAGAAAGTTGGTTGAAATGGAATATACCTTTTATAAATTGTCCAAATACCTTTCTACACTATTAATTAAGTTTTTTCGCTTGCGTTTCAATTATAGTAGGAAAATTCCAAACTTTCAGTCCTGCAGGAACCCTAGGATCTGATAATTTAAGAAATATATAATTTAAATGTAATTTCTGTATCTTAGGCAGCATTATCTTTCCACTCTAATTATTTCTTTGTAAATTTCTATATAAATATAAAACTAAATCACAGTAGTCCCTTTTAATAACATTTAATTGCCCTTTTAATAATAGTACATATATTTTTCACTTAAATGTAGGATGTTTTCCTTTATAATAACACTGTAGGGTTGCTCGATTACTTTTGTCTTTCACTGATGTTGATGTCATCATTAAAAATAATCTTAATTCTTACCAATATGCCTGAGGATAAATAAAACTGTATAAATAAAATCTTAGGTATAAATAAGGTGAAATAAATATTAACGTAAATTAACTAGTTGTGACATCCCTTTAGGCTAAGTTGTTGAAATTATACAGAACGGTAGATTTACTAAACTAAAGTAAA
>JAHWXV010170922.1:0-19018 GCA_024586415.1 Phrixothrix hirtus
CGCGTTTTAGTACGTCTTTAACTGCGGTGCATAAGGAATATTGAAGTTAAACCAGATTAAATAGCTAATCGAGATTAATGTACTACGGTGCATATGGGCAATAGAGCAAACCCCCTCTCTATTCTCCTGACGCTAGCTATCACAAAATAATCTGGAGTTGTTTAAGCAAAACAACTGTTCTTCCAGTGCAGATGTTCTTTATATCTTTAAAGTCAAATATGTCAAAAAGTATTAAATACATGCTTATCTATTACTTTATATTTTGAATGAAGGAAAAGGAGGCTATTTGAAAATCCAATAATATATAGGATGCTCTATTTAAATAATATAAGCATATTTCGTATCACATGACTTTTAGGTGATATTGTAGTATTACTTACATTTTTTTAAAAATATGGTACAACCTTACAACAATGTATGAAACTTTTTTGTATCAAATGAAGTAGTGGTTAAAATATAATGAATAACCCTGTACTTTACCATTAGCGCTATCAGTGAATTACAAATTCCTTTCTATAATTATATTGTTTTTAGAATTCCAATAAATTCATATGCAGCAATTTTAAAAAATATTTACATATAAGCTGTTTATTTATTTTTACATTCAACATTTTGCTTATTTATTTAATTTATCAATAGATGGCTAACATGATTTTTATAGATTGCTACGAAGACGAGCAGAGCAATGTTTCCTTTTTAAAAAGTATGATGTATTTTAATAAAAATAATAAAATTTTAACAAAGCAAAAATAATATATTTTTACACATGAGAACGACTCATTTTTGGACGAGTAGAATGTGTTTCTGAAGTAGCAGCCTACATTTTTGTTACACCCTGTATTTAAAATAATACACCCAAAATCTAAAATATATGGCAAAATTTAAATGACTTCGAAGTACGTTATGTGGTGTAAAGCAGCTTGTTATAGTTTGAAAATTTAATTATTTTCGGTATAATATATTCGAAAATTCACGTTTAAAGCGAAATTTATTATTTAAAACGAGTTCATATGCATTTTTCTGTAAATGCATATATCTACAATATAAAAAATTTAATGTTATTTATTACTTTCATTAGAAATAAATTTATATAGAGCTTTATTCTATTTCTCCTCTGGGAATCTTGTGCTCTTCTTCGCCTTATATTTGTCAATTAAAGGGCGCTGGCATTATAAATGGATCTTATTCTAGCAGTAATAAGGTTTGATAGAGAGTAACATAAAGTTTCAAAATAAGTCAATAATAGCACAGAAGTAATCAATAATCTCAATCTCAATTTTATTGTTATATAAAACAAAATTATTTAAATAAACTATAGAGCAATACGTGATTTTTTCCGTTTATTACTAACGATATTTTAAATTTGAATACTGTCGAAATTAAATTTCGCATTTTTTATTTCCAGAGTTATAAATATCTTCTATGGCTTACATACTTCTATTTCACAAGCAGCATTTATATTCTATTAATATTCTTATTTGTTTTAAATTATTTTTACTTCAATAGTTATAATTTTTAGAAAACTACGTTTCATATGTCTAGAACGTCTGTGATTCATGTTCATTATATTTGAAATTTATACCTTATCATCAGAAGTGTATTAAAATTTGTACTTTATTATTAAGGCGTTTACTTTTTATTTCAATGGTTAATAATATATTATGCCACGCGTAACGCATAAAGGCACTACGTGTATCAAAAATTCGAAAAATTTTTAAAAATAACAGAAATAAAGTAGTACTTCCGGTTATTCAATATTAACCAAATTCTTAATTTTACATACAAATACGAATTTTCATTTAACCAGAACTTTTGGTTTCGCAGTTATTTTATTCAGAGTTAACAATAAAAGTACTTCCGGTGACTCGATTTACGGAAAAGCTTTTGAGAAATCCCGTAGATTATATGAAAGGGCATCAAATGGCTAAGAAATGTAATAAATTCTAAAAAAATCGTTAGAGCCGATTTCCAGAAGATCGCGAAAAACCCTTAAAATGACAGAAGTAAAGTGGCACTTCCGGTTATCCGATTTCAGTCAAATTATTGCAGTCGCCTGTTCAGATGGATATAAATTTAAATATAAAATTTTGTTAATCTACAACTTTTGGTTTTTGAGATGTCCTGTTCACACCCACCCGTACATGTACGCACACACCTGTGCACGAGCGCGCGCACATACACGCACAGGCCAATTTCTAAAAATATCCATTTCCACTAAAATTTCGACATCTCATATAAGGAAAGAGAAAGTAAAAACTAATCATTAAAATGAAATCAAAATCTCTTTATATTTGAAACAGGTTACGTGATATTTTCATAAATACAAGCATGTAGATTGCAACTGTTGTTTACAGGCTGTAAATAAAAGTTGTAATAATTGAAGCGGTTTCCTAATAACCTTTAAAGCACGGTCTGTTTTAAATGCCTTTATATGCACGCTGCTAAGGTCTATAAACAACGATTATGATGCAGGTATAATAAAAATTATTATATTAACCAATTCTTAATTAACTAAAAGATATTTTATACCTCAAATTCGGATTTGACATTTCTAGGACGGAAACTCTTACAGTCTTCCTTCTTCTAGTATGGGGCGTTAGCGATGGATCTCGTTTTCAATTTAATAACTTTAATTCTCAGTTCAGTCATTAATGTTTTTAATTATTAAATTTTCAATTAAGTTATGTTGTGATAATCTACATGTAGTGCCATTCGTATTTCAACATAATTATTGATTTTCTTCGGTTTTTAGTTTGTTTAAATGCGATCATATTTTAACATTCTTCCCATTTTTCTTTCGGTAATTTTGACTACCCTTTAGGACTACAAGTCAAAGGGTAATTGGGGTTATAAAGGCAGTATTTATTATGGTTTGGATTTGATCTTATTTCTATGTTTTGTGTTTTAAAGCAATTATTTCTGCTAAATAAATTATTAGCTTTTATATTGGTTATTTGATAATATAAGGTTATCACGTTAGCGTTCTTGTCGGCTGATTAAGGAAATTATTTATAGATTATAAATTTGTTAAAAATTCATTTGTAAATTGAATAATTTGATTTTGCAAGTTAAACCCAGTGATTTTGAATTACTTTACACTTATAATTTGCATTTAAGAATTTGACTCATCTTTATATTGCATTTTCTTCATTAAGCTCAATTGTCCATTTGTCAATTATTAGTTATGAAAATTTTTATTGTTCTAACAAAGATTAATTCTCAATTAAACGAATGCAGCTCCGAGTTAATTTACCGGCTATTTATGTATTTGCGGCTTTATGTCTAAGCTGGTATTTCTAAATTGGTCACTAACTTTTATTAAACATTTCTCAGCTATAAATTTGTAATTCATGTTAAACTCTTCGAGATGAATATACTTGGATTTTGCTATTTCTTGATTTTAATTAGAAATGCATTTTTTAACTATAGTTAATTAAAAATTTTGCAGTAAACCTTATATATTGTTAAATTTAACTTTATTGAATACGTATTACTTGATTTCTCTTGTAATTATTTTATATAATGATTAATTTTACTGAATTTTAATTTGAAGGATGTAGACAAAATTATTTTAAATATTAATAACGACATACGGTTATAAAAAAAATCATTCATAGAATTGGGGTCGAACCCGAAACATTTAGCTTGTCGGGCCAGTGCTCTACCACTGAGATATTTCAGGAATTCGAATCTCAGTTCATCAATGATTCTCTTTAAGTGTAATATATTGTCATTTTTCCACGTTTAAAGAGATTGTATCATTAATCAGACAAGGAACTCGCAAATCGTAAAGAATTCACACCATGATGTAATCTGTTGGACAATAAATATTATTATTGTTATTATTATTATTATTATTATTATAATTATTATTATTATATTTCATATTTAAAATTTTTCAGCACACCTAGCTATGATACAAAGCGATACATTTTACTGGATATTAATTTTTATATTATTCTAAATATTAGTAAATAATGAGTTCGATCATCGGTCGAGGAATGAGTTTTTTAAAATTTGCATATCCTTATTAATATTTAAAATAATATTTTCGTCTGGGAAATTAAATTCATCACTTTATATCATATGCTTTAAAATTTTAAATTTAACTACGAATACTCTAATTATGGAGTCTGATTAATAGCATAATATCTATAAACACCGAAAAATGTTAAAAAATATTATAATTAGAAAAATTCATTGATCGACTTAGCGGCAGAACACTGGTCTAAAAATAACAGAGGTCCTAGGTTCGACCCCCAATGGTGCAATGAATTTTTATAATTTAAATGTGTTTATTAATATTTAAAATAATAGTAATGATTTTATTTTGTTTATTTAATAATTTTTAAATCGATTACCGCTATAAATCTAGTTTCAAGTACAGATTGAGTTTAAACTGAAGTCGCTCGCAATTTATTCAGCAGAAAAGCAGTTGTGTTAGTTTTTGGATTCCTATAGAATGGTAAGATTGAAATTAATTGTAAATTGTTATCAACAGTCGTTGTTATTTATTATATTATTTTGATGTTATTCTTCCTAAGTAATTGCCATTTTTTATATTACAACATTGAATTGTAATTGACTAAATATACTGCTATTTCTTCTACAAATTGTTTTATTACACAAGGGACGATTTTCAAGTGTGTAAACCTCAACACAAATATCAATTACAACAATTCCATCATTTGATTTATCGTTTTATCATTTGGTTAATTGCTATAGCTCAGTGCACAGTGGGGCTGAATCACGAAAACGTAGTCAAAATGTAAAAAATCAAGTACTTTATTTTGCACTGTAAATGGCCTTGTTGGGTTCTAGGATTACTCTTGCTTACAAGGGCGATATTGTCAGTAAACCAGTACCATTGTTACGTGGTATACAGAAAGAAATATTACGCAACATTAAAATCCCTGCAATTTTAGTGTAAACAGCTGAATTAATATCTGTCAAAATGGATAATGTTCCTGAGGGTATGTACATTATGTTTGTATAAACAGTTAGTGTCAATGTTATATATTTTTAATTAATTAACAAAATATCTATTAACTTTTAAATAAATTGTATTTCACGTGAAGTTAATGATTAAAAGTACCTTTAAAAAAAGTATTGCAACATACTGTAGTGATTCACAACTGAATTTGTAGATTATATTATTACTTTCGACATACGTCAAAAGTAGCTGTTGTAGAATCTAAAGCAAAACATAATACAAATATTAATATAAGTGATTTTGTTTGAATCCGACAAGATCTTTACTGTTTCGAACGCCATTTTGGATCCATCATTTTGAAATTTTAAAGTCTGACCACAGATTTGTAATTAGTGACTTCGAAACTCCTACACGTAATTTCATTTGAATTTCATTAATTTTTTTATTTTGGCCAAATTTTCGAGATTTGGCCCCACTGTGCGGCGTCCAAGTAATTGATGTTCTTCAATCTAAAGTTTAAAATAGGACTCTGAGCTAATCTTATAAAAGTCTATTTTTATACTCTTCCGAAAGTACACGCCACAATTTTAGGAAACATTTTATTTTTTAAGCCGATACTTATTTCAAAAAGAAGTTAATTAAATTATAATTCCATGACAAACAAATATTAAAATTAAATTGTCAATCAAGTCAAAAAATTAATTCAGCACTGAATTGTATCAAATTGAGGAAAATGAAAAGTTTTAGTTAATCTGAATATGAACAAAATCAGAATAAATAAAAGAGTAAAGTTATTAAAAATAACGCCGACTGAGGCAGCATAATGGATAACATGTTTGCCTCTATGCCTAAAGAACACTGATTCAAACCTGGCCTAGGTCGAGAAAACATTTTAAACATACCTTCTTGGTTAACGAAGGAAACCTATAGTTTTATTGCCAACGTCATGTTTGACATGTTAAAAATTTCTATGGGGTTGAAACATCTTTAGGTTCGGCTAAATAGGCTCGGCGAATGATTATAGTAATTTCAACTACTAAAGTCTGTTCACTGAGATACGTCCGCTAAATGATTAAATTTGAAAGTTGTAAGGGTACAAACACATACAATGAATACTTTGGTAAAATCGTCTGAAAATGTAGATAATACCACTTTCTTGTGAGTCCAAATTTGCACAAACTGTGTTAAGGAATAGAATGAACAAGGTATATTTTAAAATCAGCAGTTCCCAAAAGAACGTTTTTTAATAAAAGTTATACATAATAAATGTAATATACAATAAATTAATGAATTCTAAATTGTAAATAATAATTTGAACAAACAAAAAATGCCAGTCCCCAAAAACGCTTACGCTCTTTCTTCCTGATGATGAAGCTGCGATTATCTTGTGATTCTTCTAATTTGAATAATGACCTGGATAACTTAAGATAATAATTACAAGAAAATGGTTATTCACTGAATGATACCAATAACATTATTTTTAAAAACGAAGTTCTAATAATACTGAAGTTTTAACTACAGGTATTGTTTACTTACTTCATATAAAGTTGGTCATTGATAGAATTAATAGAAATTTGAATCATTTTGACATTAGAATTAGTTTTAAACCTACCAAAAACATTAATCAATTTTTAAGATCAGATTCTATTGAACCTTCATTGTCTTCTGGCGTTTATAATTTGAGCTATTCTTGTGGTAAAGTTTATATCGGTCAAAGAAAACTCAGAAGGAAAGAGCAATGCCGTTTTTGCAGACTAAATCCATCCTTCAAATCTGCTGTAGCTGAGCATGCTTTAGAAAATTTGCAACAAGATATAGAATTTAATAAAATAGAAATATTATCAAGCGTATCTAATTATTATCATCAACTTCACGGAAAAGCATTGCAAATTTATACACATCCTTAACAATTTACCAGGTAGGATAAAGGTTTGAAATTATATAGATCATCCACCTAGTATTTAAAAGAGTTTTAAGTTGGTTGATGTGTTTTTAATTTTATTATTTATCTGTTAATTTTAACAGATTGTAATATTGATTATTGAAAAGGAAAACACGTGGTTTTCGAAAGGTATATTAATTTAATAAGAGTTACACAGTTTATACCCAAAAGTCTAATTTCATGAACGCGCAAAAAAACAACGTCCAAAAATTTAAACAAGTGCAACTAATAAAAAATATGCCAAAATTGAAAACTGCAATTCAATACCGTCTATTCCAGCATACCAGACCTAACATAAACAGAAAACAGGGTATTTGTTGAATACATGCAAACATGTAATTTTGGTTAGTAAGCACGTATGTTATCGTTCTCAAGTTTCATGATGTGGAAGTCATACTCACGATGTACTAACTGGATTATTATTTAATTTTATTACCTTCTCAAAAATTAAATAACAAATGACAGTGGTTCTCAACCTCATTCGATTGTATCTAAGGGATGATTTTACAAGGTAATATTGTACTACATATATAGGACGCGGCAAAACGGATTGAAGGGAGGAGTACTCGGACAGGTGTTGAGGTACACAGGTACAACTGGTCTCGTAGTGCTCGGCTGTAGATTACATTTCAGTCGCCAGGTTTGGACTGGAGAACATCGAAGCTTTACTGCGCGGGCCTATTTTGAAAACAACCGCTCTGTGATCGCGGTAAGAGCTTTTTGCTGACGGTTCAACGTCCCACATAACGCCGCCGTTCCTAATGCGAACACAATTCGTTCATGAGTTAGGCGGTTGGAAGAAACTGGTAGCACGCCAAGAAGAGGAACACATGGACAACGCAAATCAATAAGAACACTGAAAAATAGGAAAGCACGCTGTTGGTTTAGGAATTTCAGACCGCAGTGTAATAAGGATTCTTAAGTTGAACTTGTAATTTTAGCTCAACAAAATAATAATGGCTCAGGAAACGCGTGCAGCAGATTACGTCAACCGTAGAAATCTTTGTAGGCAAAAACTTACTCAGATTCCTCGGGTAGCTGTTTCCTTCTATAGTGACGAGGCACATATTTATCTCAGTGGAGCTGTTAACAAGTAAAATCTTCGCTACTGGAGTAAAAATAACCCCCAACTGATTTGTAAAAAATCGCTTCATTCCTCTAAACTAACTGTGTGGCGTGCTATGTCGCAATTTGGAGTAATAGACCCGTACTTTTTTAATGAGGAAGGTGCGACAATTAGTGTCAATTCTGAACGTTATGTGTCAATGTTGCACAATTTCCAGCCCAAAATTGAAGAGATTGTTGAAGAAAAAAGATTAGGGGAATTGTGGTTCCATGCAGCACAAAATTCTTTCAAGGTTTTGAGAGAAACGTTCTCTGGACATCTGGTCTCTCGTTTAGGTGATGTGGGATGGCCAGCGCGTTACCAGATTTGAGCGTTTGTGATTTTCTTTCTTTGAGCATATCTGAAGGAAAAAGTGTCAAAAGATTGCCCCAGCACCCTACCAGAGCTAAAGGAAAAGATTATTCAGGAGATTAATGTTATACCATGTGATATGTGTGAACAACCTGTCCAAAACTTAAGAGTGTGATCATTCTGACGGCCGCCATCGGCATGTACTACTGAATTCAAAAATAAAAACCGTGTTCCTCTATATACCTCTGTTAGTTTTTTATAGCTCCTCAAAGCTGTTTAATCCGTTTAGCCGCACCCTGTATAATAATGCTTTGGAAGCCATGGTTAAATTTTCATATCTTATTTTGAAAACACCCTATATTTTTGATAAAGCTAAAAATATTTTGCAGTTCATACCTAGTAATCTGCTGATCTAAAGCTGAGAAATCTATAAGGCAAATATGTTATTGAATTTAATGTTCATTACACATTAATTAATTAATTTAATTAACGCGTAATCAACATAAGAAAATACTATAGTTTGTTAAATAGTACTTAAAAGTTAAAATATTTTCTTAAATATTTGCATTTTAAATAAATCAAGTGTTAAAGTTTCCATTAGTGTGCGGCGCCGTTAGAAAGGTGATTCTAAAGAAATCTAGACAGGTGCCAATAAAATTTAACAGCCCTAATAAAAATATTGCTAGAAACCGTGGGAAGTTTAACGTATTCTGTAATAGACAAAACAGACAAACTTTTAAAACTCTTAAGACAGGATTGGTTAAAAGCACTTTGCACAAATTTCGTAGTCATGGAAACGAAAAGTTATAAAAGATCCTGTACACCAGAAATCGAGGTCTTTGGATTCCAGATTCAATTCCAGTGTTGTAAGTCCAGCGCAAAATAAAGAATTGACTAATTGATAAATAGTTCTTGGTATCTTAATTACCGATACAAGTCCACCGAAGACGTCATTTCCAAAAAACAGCACCTGGGAGTAAAAATACACGTCCCAAGATCAAAGAAATTTGGGTAGTTCTATTCACCAGATCCAGTAAGAAAAGCACACAATAATCAGAATTTGCGAGCTTCATAAACGTCACATTTACTACAGAAAATTGGACGTCAAGTAAGTGAAAATTTACAAACATTATTAAAACAGTGAAGAAATAAAATTTTTATTCGTGTTCATTTAAAGACACTTTAAATTTTAAATTTTGTTAATTTTCGCTAAGTTGCTAATATTACTACAAAAATCACTTAACAAAGGTTAACGGCCTGATATTAGAAAAATTGTTAATCATTAGTTTTAAAATTTCATTTTTAATGAAAAATTGTGTATATGTATATCGTATATTTGAAATAAGAAATATTTGTTCAAACTTTAATCTGGTTTTGGCTCATGCAAAAAAAAATACAATTACCTACGCAAGGTACAATTAGGATAATCCTTTGTAGTGTTTAGAAAAGTACTCGACCCTTTTAACAAATTGACAGGTGGAAACCACCTTTAAAATTCAAAACAGTTCAAAACAGTTTAAAATATTATGTTTGCTGCATTGTTTAAAGTTAACGCATGCTATCCAATTAATTATTAATTACAAACCAATAACAACGCAGTAAACATTAAAGGAAGATACGTAAGAAGCTTTCCTATTTATTAAATTGAGGCAGAAATGTTTTCTCTAAACATTTTCATCATGTTAAATATAATATTGAATATTTTATCAGTTAGTGGTTACAATCAAAAAAAATCTCATGTCCATATTTATAGTTTCTTCTTCAGCTCAATTATAAAAATGCGCCTTATGTTTTCGTTCATAAGACAATCCCTAGAAATCTTGAGACAGTCTCATGCTAAGAAATGACTATAAATACGACTCTTAGTATTTTCCATTGATTTCTACGATGCTAGGCTGGCATCACCTTTTATATCTTGACCAAAATTTCAAAATTGCCACATTTGAAGTTAATTTTGGGTTAAGGAAAACTTCACTTGGATTCAGATCGGGAGCATTGAAGCTAAAATACCGAAATACACTTTTGGGTTAAAAATTGTCGTAATTGAACATTTAAAGGTGCGCAAATAAATTCAAAGCTGCTTTGAACTAACTCGATAAAAATTTCGAACATGATGAGTATGACTCTGGTTCCGAACTGCGTGTGAGTTGTACTCGAACTGTTGAAAAACGGTATATTAAAAGGGTCAAAGTTTAAGCAGGCTCGGTTTTAATGTGCGGTGTGAATGCTCTGCTTTCACTTATTATTTTAATAACTAAAAATCGAACCAGTTCATAGCATGGATTCTGAATTACAGGGTGATTTTACAAGAGCTAGTTTTAAATCAGTTTCAAGCTTGCCCAAAACTTTTCTTTTGGTGAATATGCGCCTTAGAAGAACGCAAACTCCGCCGGACACCATTAACTCTATTATTTCCGAGTCTAACAAGGATATAGCCACTTATCTTTCGACTGGTGTTGTATTGCGAGTTCTTAAGCAAGGCGTCCAGTTTCGTCACTTTTTAGAGGCAACTTTATTCAATTGTTTTTGTGGCTAAAAAATTCATTTCACCCTTGCCATAACCACGCTTACTAGAATTTAGCCCCATCTGGAGGTGTTACAGTTCCCAGTAAAGTTAAAAAACATGGAACCTATGGTTTTATTTCCTGAAAAACCTACCGACTAGGTGCAGATTTGAACTCACGTCCTTTAGGCATAGAGGCAAACATGCTCACCACTAAAGTTGGTACCTTTATTCAATTAAATGTAATAATATTTACGTTTGCTTGACTATTTGAATTAATCAAAACTGTTTTGTTTTTTATAGTAAAAGTTGAGAAATAAATATTAAAAATGTACAAAAATTTAGACTTTCAAATAAAAACTTTGTTTGAAAAGATGTAAATACACTAGCAAGTAAATTTGTTAAATTAGTCGTAAATTGGATAATGGCTTTTTGACGTGAAGTAATTACGTTTTCTTGAGCCAATAAACGAAATTAGAAATCCTTATTGAATATCTAATCTACATAGCTGCATAGAGATTTACTTCTTTTCTTCTATTCGATAAAAAACTAACTTGAAATAAATGTAATCTGAGTTTTACTAGAATTGTTATAATAAAAAATAAGAAAATTTATAAAAGTGTAAGTATTCGGAGCTATAGAATTGCAAATTTTTAAAATAAAGAACGAGGTAAGCGCAAATACCTACGAAATATTTTTGTTTCGCAAATAACGCAATATTTCCACGGATTTCTCTTTTTCTTCGCATAAATACTTTATCATTAAAGGGTGGTAGTTAATAAATTTTTTATTTGATAATTTATTTGATTAATTTGCGCAAAACCCTCGCAATATGCGGATGTATTTTTAAAGGAATGTAAATGATAAGTCTCTTTGGAATTGCTAAATTAATAAAACACGAACACCTACCCTATGTGTTAAAATTGAATCAACCAGTATTTAAATTTAATTTTTAACAGTTCCTCTAAGATTATTGCGAATCGTAAAATTTGCCTGAAAGAAGTTAAAATGAGTTTGAATTAAAATTCACTGTCAGAGCAGGGGTTGATTTATAATAATGTAATCTGAAGGTATTGTGGTCGGAATTCTAAAAGGGATGTAGCTTTACTAACGGCATTTGTAAGAGAGAAACCCTTGCGAACATTTTTCAAAGTTTCCAGACGAAAACTACAATACCTGTACGTAAAAGTGTAGAAAATTTCTCCCACATTCGTAGAATTTTCACTCCCTCATTGTGATCGTCTTTAATCATGCATTCTTGAACTGTTTCCAATAGAACATTTTCGGTTTGTCTGGAAATTTCTTCTAAATGCCTGGTGTAGTCAACCTGGAACAAATACAATTTCGTTAAAATATTGCTAATAAACATATATTATTTATAAGCGCACTTGTGTGTAATTGAATTAGTTTTTAATTAAATATATTTGAAAAAGCGTTTCCAATAATGTATAAATATGGAATTACTATTATAAAGAAATACACTATCAAAGAGTTTACGATGAATATTCAGCAGGTTGTATAAGTTTTAATAAAGCTCCGAGGCTCATGTGATATTTACCCATCTATATTTGAAAATTATTAAATTTTTTATGTTGCTAATTAATCCTTTCATCAGTAGATTTTACTTAACTTTTAACGTTTTTAGGAAATATCTCAATTTGCAAAGTATTTTTTTTATTATAGTCATTTTTTACTTTTTCAAGAATATTCTTAGATATTATTTAAAACAATTCAATATAAAGTATAATGCTGTTGATAACGCAAATATGCAATTAAAAATGTAATCTAAATTGGATAATGGAAGTCATGCAATATCTTACATCAGATTTTTAATTAAATTCACTTGCCGAATTTTATTCAAATTAAATTTTTAAAATATATTTAGTTAAAAAATAATTATTTTTTTAAATTTGCAAGTGCAGTTTTGCAAAACATTGAAGTTGACAATTTGTCAACTGAAAATACTTTTCTAATTTATATAATTTAGAGTAAGTAAGAGGGGCGTAAAACATTCTATTTATATCTATTTTCATATTGTAACAAAACTCGCATTATTTAATTATTTATTATCATTCACTAATTTATTAACAATTCGCAACTAATTATAATTTTAACGTATACATTTATTTTGTGCGTGTATTCATGTGTGCGTGTGCGCACGCGCGCAATACTTATAAAATGGAAACCTAGAATAATATGCAAAGGCAGATTTGAGAACTGGAAATGTTCTGATTCTTTTCCATTTAGTTGTAACTTTTACATATTTCCATATCTATTAGAATTCTGGCTGATAGGCAATTTATCGATGCTGTGTTTTATATCAATTTGAGCTATGTATCGCCCTCTACGTGTGAGTTTTGTTTCATTTTGTTGTGTTACAGATTTCTTTATACCTAAATTAATTTACATATTTGATTTGATCCTATACTTTCCTATTTAAATAACACATTTAATTCTATTCTAGGTTTATATTTAATATATACATTTTATTTTTGTCATTCATTACTATTTTTAGGACTAATTTCTTATCTTTGATTTAACATTTGAATTGTAGTTTTAACTTTTTTTTTATTAATATAATGCTTTATATTTTAATAAACGAGGCTGTTTCAACTGAAATCCGGATTGGGTTTGTAAAACATTTTATTGTAGAAAATTATTTCTCTACGTAATCTCCTTGCCTCTCAACACCTTTTCCACCTGTTGGCCAATGCGTCAATTCCATCTGGGAAAAACTTTTTTGGCTGCTTGCGAAACCATTTATGCACCGCACACCTTATGAAATTTAAAATGGTCCACAACAATATTATGAGCTGAACCAATGTTCACATTAGTTTTTGAAGCGACTTCTTCAAGTTTAATTCGCCTGTTTTGATAAATCCGCTCTTGAACTACTGTAATATTCTCTGGAGTGATTATACGATGCATCTGTCCTGGGCGCGGAGCGCCTCTCACACTCTCAGTTCCATTTTTAACCCTGCAGTGGTCGCGCCTCATAATATTACACATACAGTCGCGCGGTGTTTGACAGATACCAATAGAAAAACTGACATTTTTGCTACGTTTAAACATAATTATTTTGCTGTTTAGCGTAATTTCATTAGGAGGAGGGTAATTAACTAAATAAAAGGCATTTGGTTATTTAACTAAAACAAGGATTTACTGTTGCCTGAAAATGGAACTAATTTCAAATATTTATATTGTACATTCATTTTTACATTATAAAATAATAATTAAGAAAACAATTAAAAAAATACAAAATATTAAAATATAAATTCTTAATTTATAAAGAAAATATCCTTTAATCACGCTCTCTCTCTCTCTCTCTCTCTCTCTCTCTCTCTAATAATACCTTAAATGAATATAAACACGAGTCGCGTAGTATCTTAGAAACACAAATCGTATTATATCGCTGAATTTGCACTAACTTCAATGTACTAGTCAAAATTCATTACCATAGTGTGGAAGGGCGGTGAAAGTTAGTAAGCTAGCGAGAATACCACAATTGTACCCCCTTTTCTAACAACTATTTTTATATGAAATAATATTGTTGGTGTTTAACAGACACCACGCGACTAACGCAGGGTTAAACTTATTGACCCATTCAAAAACACTTGAACGAGCCATACAACTATCTCCATAGACATTTATCATTATTTTACGAATTTCAGATGGATTTACACCTTCAGCAGTTAAAAATCTTATAACTGAACGTATTTCTTCCCTCGTGTAATTATTTAGCGAAGAAATTTCAAACAATGATAACAGCTTGGTGCTGTAATTGTTTCATCTAATAAACTAAATGGTCGGAGGCTACCCAGATAATTACTTTAAAACCTCTTCAATGTATTTTGTAACGGTGTACATTTGCATGCTATACAGACCCAATCCAGATTTCATTTGAAACGGCTTCATATATTATCAATTTTGTCAATTCCATTAATTGTGTTTTACTGGTTAAAAAATTGCAGAATTCGGGTTGTAGAAGATTCTTAAGGGGATTTTACCAATTATTGCTTTCTATAATTAATTACGTGATCGATAAATTTTGATATAAAAATTTGAATTTTGATCTTGTAATTAATAATAATTGGGGCAAAACGCTACATATCTAGCTCCTTCGGCAACACGCCTCCTGAAGATTGTCCTCGTGGTACTCCAGGCGATTTTTTTCGACACTATGTTTCAGTAGTCGTTTGTAGATGTGTATTCGGTCTTTCCCTTATCAATGGATCTTTTCATTACCAGTATTAATTTACTTAGTCTGCTCTATCTTTGAAGCGACGATGGAGTTTCCTTTTTGAATTGCGCGATTCGCGGACTCGCCAATTTACTCGAAAAATTCATCACTGCACTCGCGACTATTAATTTCCCTTTATCTTTACTAATGCTTTAGGTATGATTCTTTATAGCTTTTCAGATTTGTGTAACAGTTTGTTATCGACGTGTAACTAACTATTGCTTCGCTTGGCGTCTTTTAGAACTTTTTGTTCGTCACCTTATCTAGACGACATACTATCAACTAAATCTCTTGCACCTCTCATAAGCAAAATCA
This sequence comes from Phrixothrix hirtus, assembly GCA_024586415.1. Classification (NCBI taxonomy): domain Eukaryota; kingdom Metazoa; phylum Arthropoda; class Insecta; order Coleoptera; family Phengodidae; genus Phrixothrix; species Phrixothrix hirtus. The sequence goes on from JAHWXV010170922.1 coordinate 15,351, forward strand.
TCAATTGCTTTTCCTTTGTCTTTAGCGTGTCCATGTCAGTTCACCTTGGGGTCTGCTTTTTTGAATGGTTAATCCTTGTTTCTAAGTCGACACATGTGCTTCCAAAAACCCCAATTCGCATATTTTATGCAACGTTATGCTAATGTTATACAGAGCGTTACACTTTAAATCGGTGGAGAGGCGTAAAGCTTTTCGACAGGTCACCATCTCTCGATATCAAACTACGTTATCTTCACTCCTCGTGCATTCATTTAAAAAATAATAAGTTTGAGCACAATAAAGTTTTGAAAAATCTTACAAAAGCGTTTCAGATCTCCTGAATTACATTTGCTTGACTCATTGTAAGCTTGTGTAAAGTGAAAGTCAGTTGCAGGGTCATTATGGTAGCTTAGTTTTAATTTATTTTAAAAATACATAACCAACATGTATTCGTTACGTTTTGCTTTTATTAAATTACCATTTTGTGTGCAAAGTTCGTTTTTAAAATTCTTTTAATGACTTTAATGTACAATAAACCTTCTGAATTACTTTTTCTAGTATTTTAATGAAAGAAAAATATTTAGGTTATAATTGTCGAAGGTCAAGTACCTAATAGAAATAAATTGACGCAGTGTAACTTATATATTATTGTCATAAATTACAACTGTGTGATGGTTGTTAATATTGTAAAATTTACGCAAAACCTTATTAAAAGTACACGATTTACCACTATTAATAAAAGATTTATGAGATTTGTGTTATGGTTTAAAAATGCAATGACCGTAATCAATACCTCCTACAATCTGATATACATGTTTATGGTCTGGCTTAATAAAAACATGATCAAAAGTATTTTCCACTTAAAGAAATCAGTATAACAGTGACTATCAAAATGTCGGTATATATTTTTGTCTTAAAAAAAAGCGTGTTGGATTTAAGAATAATAACTTGATTTTGTGTCCGAGATAACTCAAAAACGACTTAAGGTTGTCTTAATCTGCAAAGTTTTGTGGCGATTGGTACAAAAAGGCTAGATGGATATGGGACGAGGGCGGAACAAACGTTTTCTATTTTTTATTAGACAATGTGGAAGAATGTATTGAAATGCATAGGGTGGCATATTTTTTTATGACGAGTTTTAAAAAATGCTGGGACGGTTTTGTTTACAATAACTTTAATGTGTCTCCACAGATTGCTCCCAAACTCGGCGGATACATACAAAGGGGATCTTTCTGTCGATAAAAAGCCTTTAGTGATGATCGGTAAAAGGGTTTGAATGGATTGGAGGCTGGAACAAAATAAACTTCAAGATAATATGTAATTTTGTTTACACTATATGAAAGTGCGTATTGAAGGGGCATATTTTTTTGAGTAATTTTCTAATATGGTGAATTTTAAAAATTCTGTAGAATAGATCAAAAATATAAATATAAATATAATGAAGATTTAGCGGCACATATGAAACCCTGCCAGCTGCTAAGTTTTTATAGTGTTTTCCTACGGAGAAAAATATTTTCGTCCCTATAAATAAAATGGGAACAAATTAGCAAGTTCATTCATTGATCAACATTATAAAGGTTATCAAAGCTTACAGTAACTACCTCCGGTTTTTTAAACTTCATTTTATTTAACTTTATTACGGTTCCTCTTCATATTTTATAACGATTATAAAAAAATAATGTTATCAGACACGGGAGAAAATTACTCGATACGAACGAACTTCACACATTGCGGAAAGTGTAGTCATGTAGTGTTTTGTTTAAACAATTATTTCGCAATAATACGGATATTTTTCAAAAATGCCATTATTCTTTTATCACTAATAAATACAAAATGTGTTCAAATTTGGTAGGTATAATTTAAATAACGATTTCTACGCCTGATTCGGGTAAGTTATTTGAAGCGAGAATCCCCTACGCTTCAACTACCGATTTTTTTAATTAAAAAACTGTTTTAAGTAAAACGTGCAAATATTGGATAAACACACACAGTGTTCAATAGTAATACAATAAGAGCGCGAAAGTATTAATTTACCCTAAACAAAACGATAACGAGAATATAAATGAAAAGGGAAATATAGGTAATACGTGTTGAAATTAAATTGGAATAATGTAAATGAAGGTTAAAATTCATTTACGAAATGTAGTTTTTAATTATTTTTTCGAACTGAAAAATGTTTTAAAATTTAATAATATATTTAAAAATATAGGTATACAGTTGTTCTCGAATGCTATTATTTTTTTTGTTATACATCATATATAATTTAATACGAATATTAAAATTTACTTAACATTTGAAATTTTAATTTCAAATAAATAGACGGAAATGTTTTCTTATTGGTTTGAAAAATGGGAAAAACATTTTTAGTACAAAATTAAACGAAATTAAATTAAAAATAAATTATTACCAACAAAACCTATAAATTGACATTTTTAAAATTAAATTGTAATACAGTTGGGTGCAACTGTATTTTTATTATAATTGTTATCCCATGCAAAGCTGTAACTCCATGCAATATAATTTGCGCAAAATTTTTCGTAGATTTCTAATATTGGTTCGAACCATTTGAATTGCTAATGGCATCAATTTTCTTGCGTCTAACATCGCAGCTGTTTTTTGCATCGATAAAGATCGATGGTTTGTTGTATACATTTTGGAATATGTACGAAATACTTCGTTTTTAGTAGTATTCTAAGGACATTTCTTTTCTTAAAATTTTGAGCTATATTAAAAAATGTTAGGTAACAAAGAAATTAAGATTTTATTTGAAAATTATTTTCATTCTGTTTTATTTCAAGTTACAATGTAAAAGAAAATATTTAATAGTAACTATTAATGTGAATGACCTTGTATTTGCATATTTAAATATAATTCATGTTTTCTTCCAAAGAACTTTTCAAGCGTACTCTTATAAAATTTTCAAATATAATATGGAGATGGGGAGTGCAACTATTTACAAATCATAGGCTATCGTTAATCAACTTTTATGTAAAAGCTCACGTAAACATTTCTTTTACTCCCCCAAGATATGAAAAATTTTAAATAAAATTGTGCGTTCAGTCTTCGATGGGTCACTTACACAAAAGTACTATTTGCTTACAATTTACATCTCGGTTGGTAATAGTTCCTTTAGATAAGTAAAATGCATAATGAAATGAATTTTCCTGTCCTGAAAGCGCAATCAGGTCGTTCTACAGCCAAAATAGACAATATAAAGGATTATGAAAATTTCTTAGTCAAATTCGTTTTGCCACGGGCCAAACAGGATTTAAAGTCCTGAAGATGGTCATACGGACTTATACGAACTTCCCAAGCGGATTTAACGTCGACTAGCTTAGCGGGAGGAGTGGATTTTTAATTAACTTAAGGTGTTTTGCGTGGCAGATGCTCGGGAAGAGTTATACTGTATGAAATCGTTGAAAATATTGAAAGGGGGCCACTAGCTTTATTTGGGAAAACAGCTATCTTAGGCAAAAAGCTAGAAATGGGAGGACAGCGTTGAAAAACTTTAACAGGAAAGATTACGAAGACAGAATTGTCTCTGAATCACTCAATATCAGGCTACGTACTTACATAACTTCTAAAGATCGCTACTTACAAAACTGATTCACCTTAAATACCTGAAAATAAATTCACAACTATTCTAATAATAAAAAGATATGAAATAAATCAACAATAACTATAATGAA
>JAHWXV010171047.1:0-11202 GCA_024586415.1 Phrixothrix hirtus
TATAACACTTTATCAAAATACAGATGAGGGGTTGTAATTTTCACAATAGTCTTCAAAGAAGTGTTTTAAACAATGGGGCACGTATAATCACAGTGCGTGCCCCACATCCACTATACTGTCGATTCGTATCTGTATGGGTTTTAAAAAATGTGTATTCTACCGGATTAATAAAACTGTGCAGGCTATTACTCTGTACACCCACTTTTGTACCAAGCATACTGAAAATTATTTCTAAAGCGCGTTAATAACTGCATTGTTTTAATATTATTTCTTAAATTGAGATTAATTTCTCTAGCCGATATATGATTAAATCAGATAACGTTTGTGAATAATTTTTCTAGCCACGAAATCCATAAACATCGAGGGATGGCAAAAATCCTATAGTTTTAGGCGGGATAGCTAATAATTTAACTTCCTTATCTGCAAATATGACATTTCGTATAGTAGCAGGGCATTAACCACTCCAAGAAACCAGTATTAAGGGAAATTTTGTAGTACATTTAGGAAAATATACATTGTAAAATATTTTATAAAGTAAATTATTTATATCACTAGTACTGTATTGAAATATTCCGTTATCTGTGATTATTAAAACAATTTACAATTCGAACATTATTATTAATACCACCCACACGTGGATAATTATGTTTGTGTTGCTGTTTAAGTAGTAGAACTATATAATAGACGTTTTGAAGAATTTAGTTGCTTTATTATCATAAAACATGCGACTTACAAAGAAATTGTTTATTTTTGTACGACCCTTTTAAGGGTATAACTTTCATAACAATATTTATCTGAGATTTTTTAACGTAATTTTCGAATCTGTAATCAGATTTTCAATTAAATGATATATATTGAACCCCTAATTTTAGGCTAATACCCTCAATTTTGTGCGCCACTGAGATATATATATATATATATATATATATTCATTAATGAAAAGCGCTTAAAAAAATAAAGGATATTGTCAATTGGAAATTATCGTGTTTTCTTACAACACAATGAGATCTTAATTTTTGAATAATGTTTACAAAAATTAAAAGTTTTAAAGAATAAGCTCTTTCGAACAGAAGTTGTCTCGGTCGCTTGATGAGGTCGTATTTTTTAGCAAAGATTTCTAATGAGCCGAGCCGTCCTTCCTCACTCACGTGCGGCTCATCCCTGTTTGAACGTCCTAGAAAGGATGCGACCTCGAATGTGTTGTTGGACCAATTTCAGCACGGATCTTGCCGAGAGGTCACCTCCGCATAGGTTGTTGTGAAGGTGGATAGCAAAGACTCGTTACTTCCTTGAGAATATCGTAGATTCCCACACACCTTTGTGGATACATAATTTTATCTCTCCCTTCGCGTGGGAAGGTTAGGCGATCCTTTGGTGACTCATTGAAAAGACAATAAACTGGCAGGCAGGTCGAAATATGCCAATTTGTCTTTAGAAAATTATGAGGATGAAAAGTGGTCTTTGGGTACATAATCTGCATGCGTATCATTTCGAATTTGTTGGCTTTATGCTTGAAAAGGTTGACAAAAACAGATAAACATATAAAAGTCAGGGCTTGCATGTAAGAAAATAGATTTTCGGCGATAGACCCAGTCAAATTTTCACATAAATCTCAACGTTTCACCTATTTTCGCAAAGATCCAGATCAGAATAATAGAATATGGCTAGAATCATTGTAATTCAACTTGTCAACCAAGCCAGAAGTGAGGCTTCAAGCAATGAGGATAGGAAGATCGGGTACGGGTTACTCTGTATTTTTGACAAATGGACCCCAGAGACGGACATTTGGAAGTTGTTGTCACGATTAATGTTTGAAGGGTATTTAAAGATTTCTATACCTTCGCGGATTTCCTTTTTAAAAAAGAAACGGGGTTCATAAGTAACAGGGGTCTGACCAAATAAGTAGTGATGATCTGCAATGGCGGACTTATAAGTAACCTAACGTTCATGTTCAATAATGCGGGTATAGATGGAACTTACAGTTTCCTCGATGCAAACTAAGCCAAAAGAACGAGAGATTTTATAAACGCCTTCGGAAGATAGCGTCGAAGATATCCTTGGCTGAATCATCGATTTTCGAGTAAAATCTCGAAACTAAACGTCAAAATTAGGAATGACACAGAAACATTTCATTACAGCCCAAGGATTTACAAAGATTTTATATCTCAAAATATACTGTCAATCAAAATTACTATTGTGAGATCCTCAAAATTCCTAGCGAAGCAACTAATGGGATGCTGTACCATGAGGGAGGCCTCTTGAGACAACACTCCGTTATAGAAGTTTTGGTTAGCAAGAACATTTCCATAGTTTAGTAGCTGCCCTCCTCTCCTCGTATGAGTCATTGTAAATTTTGCTTTTCCCTAAATTGAAAATTCATCTGAAAGGTGATTTTTAACTGTCCAAAACATGTTAAAAACTGAAAGTAATTTCAGCTGAGGATTTCTTGCACTGCTGTGATCTTTTAAATAAATTGGCTTGATCTTTCATCTAATCGTGTTTAATTTCGTCCAGTTAGATTTATTTTGATATTTAATCTTGGTTTTTTAATAATAAATAACTATTGGATTCAATGTTTCTAATATCAAAATTTTTATCGTGGCCACGAGATTTCGGCAATTTCAATCATAGAAAATGTATGAAATATGATAGATAGTAGACTGAGAAATTTTAGCTCTCTTTGGCATGAAGTACAGGTAGCTTGGTACGAGATACAGCAAAAGTAAATGAATAATTATTTTAGAACAATGCGCAGACGTAAAGTGTAGTCGCGCGTCAAGGTCCCAACATATTCTTGACTGAAACTCGCTAAGCATTCAATGTTTTTAGTTGAAATGTTAATCATTTGTTCGTTAAATATTTCAACATATGCACCAAAAACTTTTAACTTGAACAATTAGTACTACTTCTTTAATTTTTTTTATTTTTGACATCTCATCGTTTTACAAATACTTGAAAACTGGTAAGTTTTCGGCTATTGTCATGCTGTTCATGTATAATGTTATTAGGTAGTTCCATGAGAACAGCTCAGCCTACCAGCTATGTTGTCATGTGATCACTGTATCGGCCAGTGCGAACCATTTTGCCGAACGCTTTATTGAGGTTTTAGTTCCAGTCATTGTTAAATCGCTCCATCCAACAATTATTGCCGAAAAGATCATAGCGGGACACCTTAGTTTCGCAATTGATAGTCTTACATTTTCTAATTTTTGCTATTGTTATCTTGCAAACAATTAAAAATTAAATAAAATGCACAAAAATCTACATTTTGCAATAAAAGATTCAAAAACAACTAATTTTATATATTAATAATAATGAAACAACTATTATGTTGGAGTCGCTTTCAAAAATATTAAACAACACCTATAATAATTGCGTGCCAAGCGTGTATATTGTATTAATTTTTAATGTTAACGTTGTGAACAAACACTACAAACATTGGCTAAATGTGAATTAGCTCTCCGTTTTTTACTTAACTGACTTTTCATTTACTAAGATGAGGTTGTATTCGACCCGATTTTCACTTTTTGCCTGGAATTTGCGAAAAACGTTATTGTTTCACTTAATAATTACAAGGTTCTGCTCATGAGGCTATTGGAACACAATATTATTTGTTAAAGAGGTTTTAATAAATTAGCATCCTATCGATTACATCAAACATCGAAGACGAGCAAGAAAAATTTCAGAAATCGCTTCAAGTGTAAAGCAATAAGTACTTCAGGCCATGTAAATGTGTAAAGTTATTACAAAGTCTCTGTCAATTACGCAGAGCGAATCGCAATAAATATTGAACTAAATGTGATAATTGTGAATGATTTGTTTCTGAGAACTATTGCACAAAAAATTAATATACGGCGTGTAACATACGCATAGTACTCATGTTATTTGTCTAATTTTTAAGATACATTTTTGAAACTTGTCAAATTGAATATACATATCAAACGTTACATTCTGGCAAGAAATGACGTCGATTTTCGGTTTCGCTGGAAATGCCAATGCCTACCCTACGTATTATTACATTTTTGAATTTTACATAATTTTCGGAATACAGCATTACCAAACATGGGAGAATTCAACTGTAATATAGGATTTTGGACACCATTTTATTTTTCAGTTTGGCGTGCCATGACTGCCTACTAAAACAACACTAAAAGAACTGAAATATCGTCAGAAACGTTTGTTTGACTTATGAAGAGATAACGTTTTCTAAGATGGTATTTGAGTTAAAACTTTGTTTTTCAAATGGTACCACAATAATACTCCAATAACATTAAAAAATACACTTCATAAGTAATATACGCATCTACTTTATGTATATGAAGAACAACAATGTCATTTCAATTTAATAACAGTGGCAATAACCGAGGTGTATTTTTTAAATTTTATTTTCATGCAACCTTTCGTACGTCGAACATGCTTTTGGCGTGACTTCGTTTTGGTAGGTTAAAATTCATCGGGAGTCATAGCACTTGAAATTTAATAACAAAACACCAGCCGAAAATGTGTGTTTGACAGTTGAAATGTCGCTTGTTTGATATTTCTTGATTCAAAAAATTATGTGAAATCCAAAAATGTAGTAAGTAATATACAGGGTGTTTATTTGAAAATCAAAAGTTGATATCTGTTTTTTGTGTGTAAACGACAAGGTAGCTGTCGATTACACGTATACAAGGTATACTTCGTCTTGTATCCCAATCCCAATCTTGAAATTTTAAAATACATAAACATAAATTGTATACAAAGAAAAACGAGGGAAATGCACAATAAAACAACAAATAATGAATATATCCTATCTACTTGCATGTATGTACTTACCAAGGCGACAGCTTTGTAATTTCAAAGTCGGCACTGCACGCTTTGTTCATAAGTGCTAGGTAAAATAAAATGTTTAATGATAAATCAAGGGATATATAGGTGAACAAAGTTGTGGTAGTAACACTTGTAGATTCATATGTTTTGTAGATAATTCGTTAGTAGAAATACAAATAATAATGATTTATCGATAGGCTGGTACGTAATACCGCATACCACATTGATTTACCAATAATGAAAACGAGAAGTTTACGACAATACCTGCAACGAGAAGTTCAGTACGACGGTGACCTGTCGCGGCGTCACGTATTGATTTTAAGTGTGACTAGCTCAGACATCGTCTCAGTTTGAAGTGTGTTGGGGTAGCTACATAATGACTCGCATAACATATGTAGGTCTCAAAAATTTCTTTTAATGAAAGGTCGAACCGAATATTATACCAATGTCAATCACGCAATGAAAATTAAACAAAAATATACACCAAATTACAAATATGAGGTGCATTAACAATATCATCTGCAGCGAAACCGAAAGTGAAAAATATTTAATTGCTATTCGTGATGCTAAAACTCAAACAAGTATCTTAACAAATACAGTAAGAACGGAGCAGTACCACGCATCAGTTACCCACTGTATGTAAATTATGTAACATGTAATCCTTTTTTAATTTAGTGAACTAAGGTTGGGTAAAGAAAGAGCGGCAATTGAAATGCAAACAATTGTATATCTTAAGAAACAGTATCGGTTTCTGTTAAGGATTGACGATATTAATAATTCATCATTGAACAAAGTTATAACGAGAAGTTATCTAACTATCACTGTTCTCGATTACGCGACTGTTTAAAACAAAATTACAAAGTTCAACAAAAGGGAATAGTTTGCCAAAACAAAAACTCTATATAGGATTGTTAAAGATCCAGAAGCGATTATGATGTATGTAAAATTTAGATAATGAAAAAGGTTGCTAATTTAGATAACTGACAAGAAGATGAAAGTTGTAACTCTTTCGTATTCAAATATAGCGGGTAACTTTATTGACAACTAGATGAGTTATATTTCCAATTTCATATCTTGTCACGGGCCACATTCCGTAGTAAAATTTTTAAGCGGGCTATGCTTTCTTTTACAGTTTAAATTTTATCAACAATTTTTTATATAAACGATTAAGCATTTGTTTTAAATGTTTATTTTTATTGTTTAGTTTACTACAATGAAATGTAAGTAAAAAGTGATACTTTTTAAATTTTGGAAACATCTTTTGGAGGGCTGTATGAAAACAGTCGACTTATATCTGAACTGATCGGCCCTTGGAGTAACTAACTCTGCTATTACGACCGAGGCAAATATCTCGGTAAACTTAATTTCAGATTCGCAAGAAACAAAGGCGAAGTCCGATAGATAGAAAACTGCAATAACTGAACATCTTCTTAAAACCACAATCGATACAAATTACGCGATTAACATGTATTCGGATCTCTACTTTCATTTAGACCATAATTGTATCGATTACGCGTAAATTTTTGAAACGTCTTTGAATATAAGCATATGCTACGATTTCATCTTTTTGAAGTATTCTCATCGAAAATTTTAATTTTATATGCAATTTTAAATGATTGTAATATTTCTCCATACGAAATACTAAATTAAATTAGTGAAGAATATAATTAAACATCTTGATAATATATTTTTAAAATGTAAAACCGCGACTACACGATTTTATTGTATAAGCCCATTTTACTCTTTAAAAGACGATGCAAAGAGCTGAGTGTCCAAAAATGTTTAATATAATGTAAAAATTTCGTGTAATTTTCTAACGCCTCCTATTTAAAAAAAATGTTTAGAATCACGATTAAAAATACATACGAATCGTTTCTTTTCGTATATTACAATAGTGTATGGAAGCATTTTACAAACCATAACTACTTTGTATATATGTTATATATATGTTTATCATATCTTAATAGGAAAACCGAATGATATGAAATCTAATCGAAAAAGGTGTACTCATTTTTTACATTTAATCGTAAGCTACTGATAAGTCGCGTTAATTTTTTCGCACCGTACGCATACGTCGAAAAATCGCAGTTCAAACTGTAAGTCTTGTAGGTAAATACGTAACCCTATTATTTATATATTTGATATTATATTATCAAGGATTTTCTGTAAGCCCTACCTATTATTTACATACAAGATAAACGCATGCCCTTTAGAAAAAATAAGTGTAATATCCGTAATTGTGTATAAACTTCAATATTATTGAATCAGTAAAATAGAGTGTGGTGCTGTGTTATGTGACGAAGAAAAGCTTATAATGTGGTATTCTTGTAAACATTTTTTACAAAATGTGACGGAATCGAAACAGGGAGGTAAGCTATTTAAAAGGAACTTCACTTCCCGAAATTTCCTAATATCCTTCACTAATCAAATACGGAAATAAGTTTCCATTTAAAAAACAATAAGAGGAATTGAAGTTGAATAATTTAACGGAAACTGTTGCTCTCGAATGCGAAACTGGTTTAGCGTTACTTCCAAGTGACAACTAAAATTACTTTGTAAACAATACTTGTAGTATTGAGGTTGACAGTCAATGTTATGTGGCGGAAAACCGTTCTAGTTCACTTCACATTCTTAAAGGACAAACGCTACTACACGCATTTATGTAAATTCTGTAGTTCGTAATTGTGTATTTACGTTTAAACAGAAGTGAAATTTTTCCTTATACAATAGGAAAAAACAAAATAATTCAAGTTAAAAATTTTTAAAAGTAATCATTTTTGCGTGTTTTATTTTCATTAAATGTGTATTCATAATTCTTGGGCGTTTAGTAATTTTATCTGAAAACTATACCATAAACACTTGTTAACGGTACTGAAGATGCACTCCACGCGCACATAATAAATTATAAAGAAATAGGTTTTCTATATTAATGCACTAACAATAATTATTTGAAAATTCTCTATTCTAGCTTTGTGCTTCTTTAGTAACGCTTAAAAAGGCCCCTCTACAGAAATCGGCAACTTTTAATTCGTTGCATGGTCAACCCAAAATATTTTCATACCCAAAAATCAAAATTTGTTAATGTACGTTTTATTATTATTATTGATTTATATTTTTAAAATTCTCTAATTAGGATGCCCACTTTTCTGGAATTTTGAAAATATTTTATTTTGCCATAAATGCAAGGAATAGAACATACTTTAATCATCATGGAAAATTCTAAGACAGCTCATTATTTAAAAACCAAGTGGTATAAATTTGTTAGGTGTTTGTATAGAGTAACACAGTAAATTTATTTTTTCTTTTATGGCAATGCTGTTACAGAACAATTGGCACTACGTGAAGTAAAGTTTAAAATCACGGAAGGACTAGAAGTCCCCCCTCCCAGTGGAATCGACAATGCAATGCCAGAACATTCTGTATATATTGTACTTATCAAAGTTGATGGGCGTCACCTATTCGTTTATCGTATACAAAGAAAGAAATTAAAACCGCGTACAAGAATACTCTGTATATAAACATTTCCAAAAGATGAACAAGCTTTCTTGGCGGAAAGTTCATAATGGCACCCTTATACAATCGATTTTCGCTACGTAATTATTTTGTTTAAATAAGGTTGCGCATAGCTTACACTTTTGGTTTAACCTGTGGAAATACAGGGTGATTTCTAAATCCACCGCCAAATCTTAACATGCCCATTTAACAAGAAAATCGCATAAAATTGAACACTTTCTAAAATAATTGAAAGTGGCGACTTTTGAGAACTGCAATAAAACATGAATACGTCTAGACAAAGTCTCTGTGTCGTAGATGAATTTTAATACTATCTTAGGACTAAATTACAAAATGGTATATTTACTTTGTGTGCACTCACCGACCCTAATATTAGTAATTGATATCAATGACTTGCATTTTTAGTCATTTTTAGTTTACGTAGGTAAACATTTTAAACACGTGCAGTTTACACTAAAACCGATATCCAGAATTTTTAGATGTAACATGGTTTTATTATTTCCTCTTTTAAAATTTATAATAAATAAAGGAACATTTAATTTTTTACAAGAATCGTTCGAAATGCTTCGCCGTAAATTAAAACAATGTCTGCCATTCGATATTAGTTAATGTATCCCTTGTTTACACAATTTCGATGTCCAACTTACAATTAAATGTACTTAGATTAATAAATACACAAAAATGAAAATTAATACGCTTTGGTAACGAACAATATTGATGACACAAAGATTTTGATAATTTAACAATACAAAAAGTATTTGTAATGGACGCGACGCTTTAATGAAAATAATATCTCCGATTTGTGTACATGTTGCATTTTAGAATAACCAACAACTGCGTCTTGTATTTATAATTGTTTTACTTAGAACCACATATTCAGTTGTTGCCTTATGGCAGGGGTTCTTAAGCAGGCGGCTGTATCATTTTGTTAACGAATTTTTTTTGGAAACGGCGAGAAATTTTTCCCATGATTTAGAACTACCCCCGTATGTATGATCTGAGTTTGTCGGCGGATCTTAATATACGAGGGTCATTCGAAAAGTAAAGAACATTTATCGTTGCATATAATGAAACAAACCTTTATTTTACATACAATTTGATACCTAAGCTACTTTTTTTTCCACAGTCGCCATTCAAATTTAAGCACTTATACCGTTTCACCATACTCAATTGCCGTCAAGTTGCTGAACCACTGATTAACGGCTTCTTTATGTTCGTCATCACTTGCGTAGCGGTTTCCACACAAGAAGTTTTTTCAATTTGGGGAATAAGTGATAATCACTTGGGGCGGATGTTCAAAGATTTTCCCACTCAAATCGCTGAAGCAAGTCCTGTGTCAATGCAGTTGCATGCGGACGTGCATCATCGCGAAGGAGAATGATTCCCCTGATTACCATTCCGCGCCGTTTGTTTTGCATGGCGCGGCGAAGTCGGTGAAACGGCTAACAGTAGGCCGTTGCATTTATGGTTTCACCTCTAGGCATGTAGTCGATGAGGAGGACATTCTTACAGTCCCAAAACAGCGCAGCCATAATCTTTCTGGTGCTTCTTGGGTGGAAACTGCTTCGCAAGTGATGATAAACGTAAAGAAGCCGTTAATCAGTGGTCCAACAACTTGGCGGCAATTGAGTATGCAGACGGCATAGAAAAACTGGTGAAACGGTACGACAAGTGCTTAAATTTGAAGGGTGACTATGCAGAAAAGTCGCTTAGGTATTACATGATATGAAAAATAGAGGCTTGTTTTATTATATCCAATAATAATTTGTGTAGAAAAAACGCTATTTATTTTCCGAATGACCCTCGTACGTTCAAAAATTCAGATAGATTTTTTAATAGTTTATAAAAAAAACGTATATAAACAAATTTCATGTATACCTTAGAAAAAAATTGATTTAAAATGATTTACACTTGCGGACAAAAAAATTATGGCAAGTTCGAGTATATTTAATTAAAGTTTATTCGATAAATAACCGATTATGCCCGATTGACCCTGTAGCGTTGATAAAAAGTGAGCTTTACTCCAATTAAATGTACTGTACGAAAGATTATGTGCTAATATAAAAGGCGTGTGCATTAATAAACGAACAACTAATATTATGACGTAGAACAATTAAAAACTAAGAAAATTAATGTTTCTTCTCCGTTAGCGAAATGAACGCAGCTATTATACTAACATAAAAATTGTTGTCCATTATTTAACTAATGTGCATATAACTAAATTGAAATCTTTGCTTATCGATGACTTTATGCAACTCTGTTTGGGGGGTTGTATTTTATACTCATAGCGATTCGGCAATTTGTTTTTACTGCAATTAGGCGTAGTTAAAGATAAACTTCAAACTGCCAAGTTTTATTAAAATTTAATAATTGTTTGCAAAATCCAAAATTATATTCGGGTATTTTAAATTTTTGAGATTATGTACGCCGCAAAACCTATGAGAATCTTTCGTTGTTAAACGAACTTCTAGCTATTGTAACGAAAATCTTTACTTATACACACTAATTATAATTATTTATTTATACTTATTCTACTTAAACATTTATTTTACAGTACACTAATAATAAACGTTTATCGACATGTTGGTGTATAATAGCTACTTAACACGACTAAAAACAAAAGGAATTTAAACTGCTATTTATATAGATAGGAGAAGTCCAGAGTAGAATTAAAGATAAAATTAGTTATAATGCTTAAGTAATAAATTCCAATACCTACGACGTTGAATTTATTGAGATATAAGTTGCAGTAATGAGTCCTTCATGATTATTACATCATTTATCTTACTACTATGGAGCCTTTTGGAATGTTCTATAAAATGTTCTGGAATTTTTTACAAAACTATTGTTATTTCTAATTTTGTTAGACTATAATAAATA
>JAHWXV010171048.1:0-10200 GCA_024586415.1 Phrixothrix hirtus
ATATATATATATATATATATATATATATATATATATATATATAAAGTTTTAGAGCATTAAACAAATTAAACATGACTCGATCACTTGGCATCGGTCTCAATCGGAACTGAATCGAACATAATCGTTATTACGTAATATATAAGATAGCATACCAACTTTGTAACGCAAGAACAGATCTTTACCGCGAAAGTTGTGCTAGTACAAAAATTATAATTACTCATTTATGTAGTTTTACATATTTAATAGTATGTGTTGTACTTATACAAAACAATTAAGAAAAAATGAAAAATAAAGGGGTAGCATTGCAAGAATAGTTATATAGTCTACTTTGGCTATTTCAGGCGTAAGGGGTATGAAAAAATTTGAATTACACAAACTTAAATTAAACAAAACTAGCTATTCTAGGTTTGTTTTACTCATCACATGGTCTTTACGATTGAAAATTCACAAGATGGCTTCGCGTTGTTATGCTTGAAAAAAGTCAACAAACAAGCCAGTTTGTTCAAAAATGCTGTTTTAAAATATTTTCAGTTACTTAACTAACATATTTCTTCCCCGCTGTGTATTTATAAATATATAAAAAAAAACTTAGATTATTTTATTCAATGACAATAAAATATTGAAAAATCCGCTATAAATTGGTGTTGTATTATATTCAACATTAATTGAAAAAGTACTAAGTACTAAGTATTCTATTACGCTTCTTAGGCCGTATTTTAAAAGAAAACAAAAACACAAGGCGTTCGGGAAATATGGAGCATTACTTAATGCACACGTATATAGGGCATTAGTAAACAAATATGTGTAAAAAACGTTTAATTCGAAATTTAATTCGAAAAAATATTTTTACAAATTTTCGCATAAAAGTCGATCACACCTACGAACCCGATTGGTATAATTGAACCCATAGGCTTTTATTTAAAATACAAATAACTTTATTATGTTTATTTTGTCACATTATATCCCATACTTCATACTTCATTCAGTTTGTTTTTATATAAGGACTTAAATCAGCTGTTTAAATGATATGGCCATAAAGATTCTAACGTATTATTTTTATAATTATGTACTTAATTTGTATCTTTTTCTATAAATTTAATATTGATTAATAAATTATAAAATAAGGATTTATAGGTAAATCTGTGTATATTATTATTGAAATAACTGTTTTAAAAATTGAATGAAATTTCAACATTCATTGATATGTACTAGATTTTGTAGAATACCTATATTAAATTTCTTGTATTGTTCGAATCTTGGTAAAAAGGAGTTGATTTTACTATAATTTGTGATTAAGATGCACATCTTTTAAAAGCGTATTAAAAACTACTTCAATGGATTGCGTTAAAAATCGTTTTCCGAGATTTTCTTACGATATAAGTGCAAAAATTCAAATTATTGTTATCCGCAAATTCATGGCTTGTATAGTGAACTACCTTTGAGAAAATCGTTATTTAATTTTCACGCTACAGGATTAATAAATAAGTAATTATAAAAATTTTAAAGACAGTTTAAAATTAGTTGTAAATGCGTACTTAGTTTTTTCTACTATTTTCAACTAATAGTGCATCTCTTTCTGCATTTTGAACTTAATTTTGGATAACCGATTTTTCGATTATGACAAGTATTTTAGTGTTAGAACTGGTTAAAATATTATAATAAATCATTAAAACATTATAGACTATCTGGTTTCAAGGTTTCTTTACTAATTTAAAATGAATATAATTAATCTCAGTTAGTAATTAAGATTCGGACTTTACAACTTTAATTATCTACATACATTTGTTTTGAACGATTGGAATACATTATTCAACAGCCGTAATGTAATACTGACAATAGTCAAATAGTTTTATGAGCGATTACAGGGTGAATTCAAAACTTTAAGTGCAATATTTTAAAAATTACACAATTTAGAAAAAGAATTAATCTTTTATCTGATATTTTCCAGACACTCTGTAGAAATGAGAATTCCAATTTGGGTGGGAAGTAAAAGTTACAACTACAATAACAAATACTGTATGCATTGGGTGTACTGGTTGTCTCATTTTCAGAGTATTTGCTTAATGATAGAAAGATAAGGTTTCTGCGAGCCCAGACTAGATATTAATATTATTTCACATTAATTTATAAAATTTTAGAAAATAATGATATTTTACGGAGATTTTTGTAAATTTGGGAAGACCTTAAATTCTATTATTCAACAAGGTTTGAATGTAATGATCAATTATTCAAAAAAAAATAATGATACATTGTATAACACAAAAGCGAGAAAAGCAAAAACCCTGTCATAGTACACTGATTGTTTTAAGTATATCTCAGCGCTGTCAGATTCTCTCAAAAACAAACAGCAATATGAAAGCAACGAGTACTAATTTTTTCGTATTTCCGATTATATTTGAGATACCTATACACGATAAAGTATGATCAAAAATTATTTTCATCATATTAAATAAACGAATTTATGCATTTTCATGGAATATTTTAGCAGTACCTACATATTATTTTCAAAAAATTAAATTTAATACTCATTAAAAGTTATTTAAAATAATAATTTACTAACTGGACTCAATAATCGTTTTCTGGGCAACACTTAAAATTAATCAATTTTTGATAATACTTTATTTACAAAGAACTTTAACGAGATATTCGTCATTTAACTGTTCCTGATGTTAAAATTTATCTATGTATACTATTTAGTTGTGTTCTTTTCTAGATTTTATTATTGTATTTTCATTTCTGTGCAATTGATATTACATTATGCACTAATAAAAAATGTTATAGGCTTCAAAACAAAGATTTTTTATTCCGTTGTTATTTAATGAGCAGTCAAGGATAGCCTACGTAATTCAGTACGTACCGGCCTGTTAAGCTATCAATGATCTCGGTATGAGGAATGTATGTTATGATCTATTTTTATTAGTTTGTAGTTTATTATTTCGTTTTTTCTTAAATATGTTTCTTGTTATCCTGTCGTGTTGATATAAAAAAGTGTTTTAATTTATTTGGGGAATTTTTGTCATAACCTACATGTTCATTTATTAACATTAGTACGAATTTTTATATACTATATTAAAAAAAAACGCAACCTTTTTATTTACCCATTAAACTGTGCATTTTTGGAAAGCTTATAAAACAAAAAAAGTTTAAAGCCATATTCAACTGTGGGTTTCATAAAGAAATGACGTATGGCTTAAATGACAGAAGTGGTGCCCTCTATCTATTAACTGGCCTCTCCATTACAGGATGCTTCAATAATTTATAACAAGAGACTTTTGAAGATTTTCAGTTTTCAACAATACATCAAAAATTAAAATATGTATTGAAAAACAGTTCACATTAAGATAATTTTTTAAAAAGTAGTCAAGATTCGCGAAAACCTCATCTTTCTATATCTAAGTATAACCGAAGTACATACATAAAAGCGAGACACCCAGTAAATACCGTTTCATACTATTGCGCTTCAAATTAACCAATATTAACAATTTTTTTAACATTGCCATAAATGAGCTATTTCAAGAACTATAAACTAACTTGAATTAACGAGATTTTCGAATAAATCACAAAATAGTAAGTTTCAATAAACCCAACATTTCATTTAGAAATATTTACAAACATAACCGGCAATACAAAGACTGTGGTTATCTTAAGAACGGTAAAACACCTTTATGACCTTTTTTCGAAAACTTAGCACGATACCATTTGACCTGCCGTGTTGAATACCAGTTTTTCCATTATTGCATGAGTAATAATTAATCGGTATATTTTGGGTATTAGCATATAATGTATGTATGTATGTTACTAGAAATGTTTACCTAAAATATACAGGGTGTTTTTAAAATCCACCAAAAAAATTTAATACGGTACTGTGGATGCTTAACCATGACCATTAATATGAAAATTGCATAAAATAGATCTTTTTTGGGAACAAATTGAAAGTGTCGCCTAAAAATAAATAGGTCTAGACAAATTCTATGTGTCGTAGATAAACAAAATGTTATTTCAATATTAAATTACAGAATGGTATGTTCACTTTGTGTGTACACTAACCTATCCCAATATTGGTAAATGATATCAATGACCTACATTTCTAATCATTTATAATTTACGCAGATAAAAATTTTAAACACATTGAATTACACTAACCATATCCAGATTCTTATAACTAACATAATTTTGATATTTCGCTTTTTAATATTTGTAAAAAGTAAGGAAACACTTACCTTTTTATAAGTAGCGTTCAAAATGTTTTGCCGTAAGTTAAACCAATGTCTGCTATTTTGATATTAACTAATCTAGTCATTATTTATACAAACGTGATGTTAAACCAAAAATTACATGGAATTAGACTAATAAACCCACAAAACTGAAAAATTAATACGCTTTGGTAACGAAAAATATTGACAATAATGGCGATTGATATGCCACAAAAAATAGTAATAATTTAGCAATACGGAAAACGTTTGTAAACGCGACGCTTTAATGAAATGAATATCATTTATGTACATGTTGCATTTTACAATGACTAGCAACTGCGGCATGAGTTTGTAATTTATTCTCTTAAAACCAGATATTTAACTATTGTGTTATTGCAAGGGTTCAAATAGGTCTTTATCATTTTATTAATACCGTTTTTTGGAAATAGCAAGGAAAGAATTTTTTCTCTCAATTTAGAACTACCCCCGTGTATATATGGTTCAAGTTTGTGGTGGATTTTGAAATTAACCTATATACTGATAATGAGATGATTTTACACTACTTTATCTGACAGTTTATAATATATCCATTAAGTACGTTACATTATTTACATATGTGCATATGTTACAGTAGCTACAAGTAATTTTAATTTGTGTATGCGCGATGAAAATGTTAAGAATAATATATTTCATATATTACCTTGTATCGAATTTTTTGAAAATATGTATTGCAGTCATTGTATATAACATTTAATAGAAAACGATGTAGCCTTATCTTTATTTACGAGTAGTTTTAGTAGCAACAAAGGTGATTTATCCCGAGTAATCAATTCGGACAGGATTTTAAAATCTGTATTTTTATCATTACAATATTTTAACTGCATCTTTGATACACTCAAGTACTAATCTTCCTAAATTTTAAACATTAAAATGTAACGACCAATTTAAAATTAATTTAAGTAGGTATTTAAAAAAACAAGGTCAAAGAACAATAAGTCAAACTACTACAATCACGTTTTAAACAAATTACCTGTTATTATAGATTACAATAATATTTTTTTACTATCGCTTAATCCATAATTCTGTATATTTCGGCAGGACTGTATTTAAATAAAATTATATAATTTAAATTTTCAAAATTTGTAATTCGCAAAATCATACGTGTTTAAAAAATATAAGAAAATTTTGTCTACGTTTCATAAACTATTTACAGCTTTAGTATTGCCAGTTATTTTTATATAACTATATAAAATCAAAGTCTTTAAATTTAAACATTTTCAGTAGTACATGATCTTATACGTTTAAAGAAATGTATTCTAATTATTAATTGCTTCTCGGCTACTATGGTTTCCTAGGAATTACCCATTTAAAGAATTTTCTGTTTATATTGCAAAGGACATAGGATCACTATAATTTTATTAACATGAGGGTTGATCGATATCTAAGGTTTGCATTCCTATAAAATGGGTTTAAGGCAAGGTAAAATAATTAAACTGACATCAAAAGAAAAATGGTTTTGAATTTGCATACTTGTGAAAAACCATGATGACGATATTCCATCGGTATTAATAGGGTATCCAGGATTCGACATCGGTGCCAAACTTGATAACATAATCATTACTATTGCGTCGATATTTGTGGTTTGTTCTTTCACCGCGGCCATCAATTGCAAACATTTTTCTATAATTCAACTTTCCAATAATATTCTATGTTTTCCTTATTCATGCCCAGTCCGAGAGATTTCCGTTTGCGTAATTAGTCGATATTCTAAAATCAAAGTATTCAACTGTTTCTATTTTCATCAGTTGACACTATAGACACCCGACATTATTTTTCTTTATGGATTATTTAGTAAGTCTATACCACTTACAAACAATCACATCCATACAATCATTTTCAAATGCAGTTTGCAAATGTTCACGAATTTATTTTAACGTAATACATTCTAATGTCAAAAATGCAATTACAGCACATTGCAATGTACGCACTTTACGTACAGGATTCATTGTCAACGTGTGCAATAGAACAAGACAGCATGTAAGAACCCGTTGATATGTGCTACCCAACGAGCGTAGCCATTGGTTTTTACCCCTTCCTCAGAGTTTTGAGAAATAATTATTGATTGTTCTAAGCATCGATTTATTCGTAAAATTTTCAATTTTTTTCCCCTCTTCTTTTATATTCAATATAAACGCGATGCAAATATTGTAGAGTAAACAATTGATTTAAGTTTTTAAATTTAGTTTCAAAGTGAAAGTTCTAAATAGTTAATTTAAAAGACTACCCGTCATAAACTTTTTGATTCATTGTGAAGTTGGCGTCTCATTTGATATAAACGCACAGAGTTTTGAGAGTCAACTATATTATAAATAGTTTTATAGCTCTTGATATGTGAAACAAATAATTTCGGGATTCAACCAGATAAAAATCTCAACGCATATATCAAGCATCATCACAGGCATCACTTTGTCCAAATTAAATTTTTGTATAGGATTTTCAAGAAGTTAATAGTTTTCTAAGGCTAAAGATCAGGCGATTAACTGACGTAGGCCATGTATTAAAAGTTCTCTCATTTTTGCGGTAGGTCTACACTAATCATGTACATATATGATAAACTATTTCTATGGATTTCTAGTGACAACTTCCAAACATTTATTAAGCAACTTGATTCTAAAAAGGTGCATTTTAACATCCAAATATACAAGGTGTCCTTCCACATAGAACTCGGACAGAGCGATGAAGTCAGTGGAGCCGCGAATTCCTAATTGGGACAGCCTTAAAATGTTCAAATGCTTAACTACCGTCTATTCCCGCCCGTTTCTGTCAATTGTAGTTGACTAGCAGCGTTTTGAATTCCTCGCTAATAAATTATCCTTATTGTAATCTTAAACTGACACGTGACAATTTTCATTAAATTAGTTGTGTAAGCGTAATTGTTTTTATTATTTTCTAGTAAGTTAGGATCATTGGATTTATATTCCTCTACAGGTAGCATCCAAAGCGTATCCTTCTGAGACTAAACTTAGTATGGAAGATCTGTGTTTTTTATATAGCAGAAATCATTTAGCTTCAGTTATTATTTGTTATTATTTATCTTTCTTATTTTGTGATATTACAACACGTGATGCCAATCCGTTACGATTACCTCCAAATATGTCAAATCAGGTCGGAGAATGTATGTGAAAAAAGGGCGACATGTGATATTTGTTGTTTTTAAAACAAAAGTTTTTTGTCATTTGTCTACTTCCCGTTTCATTCCACCAAGATCATTTTATTACAACGTAACTGTACTTTTAATCACAGGCATGTGGAATTTTAACCTTTTCATTGTTATGATAGTGACTTGATTTATATTCGTTTCGTTCGTCGTATCTATTGTTGAAACTTACCATCTTATAATTGTTTCATTAGTTGAAAAGGGATAATCTTTCGTATTTATTTGTATTTTGGAAATAAATTGATGTATTTTTTAATCCAATTTAAATTTCAATTATTACTATTGGCTGTTTTAAATCTCTAGATAAGATTAAAGCAAATATTTCCTTAGATTCGATTTAGAATTATTATTTTCATGTATTTTATAACACCATCTTTCAGGGGAATAATTCTTTTAAAACACATTGTATATTTTAGTGATAAAATGCAATTAATTAAATTTCGCGTAAGGAAACTGTACTAATTAGCATTCTTGTTTATCATTACGGTTTTGTACCGTAGTCTTTAAGTAAACAACGCTGTTAAACTAATTATTGATTTATATAAAGCAAGTCGAATGCTTATAAATTTCCTTAATTTAAAATTTTCGTGGAAGAAACGACAGATTACTTATTGGTCGACTAATTTCTGTCAATGTGGAATTAGGATATACTTTTGATGCATCAGTTTGAAACGATCTACCATTGTTGTGTTCATTTTATTGTACGAATTGTGTAATTTTATTTACATACTAAATTTATTGTTAGTTGCTTTGACATATTTCGACAATTTCTAAAGCATTTATGTTATATTATATAGATACAGGGGTTATCATAAAAGTTCCTACTTTAAACTGATCACTGTGTATTTATTATTCTATTACGTACATATTGGGAGAGTTTAAATAATTTCTTTCTATAAATTGATTTATCGAATTTTGTGTTACTTTTATAAGATTTATAAACACGCCTTTATTTAACATTGTAAGCTGTTTCTAAGTATTGGAGAATTTCCTAATCTACTTCAGGTAAGACTTTCTATACAGGGTGCATCAACTTCACCTCAGTTCCGAGATATCCTGTTAATTTGCATCATAACGGACTAGATGGAGACAAAATAATTCCTAATTATAAGTTGTCTAGAGGGCATTCTAACGTTGTTACCGTCCTCATCTACACCCAGATTTACTGGTTAAACTACATGATCTTCGTTCACCTGGTTTAGCGCTGTTCGTGTATTAAATTCATTTTGACCCATGACGGATTTATGGATACATTTTACATTTGTTGAGTAATTTCTTTATTTTCTGTATTTCTACATTAAAACAATAGATTTCCACATAATATTTAAATGTGACTAAACCCACTGCCGCTCCATTTATATGTCTTAATTTCTCTCAGTTGCCAAACTTAAGAAATTAACCCCCGCCCCAAATGATATCATGCCTGCACCGATGGTTTACAACTGAAATCTATTTTTTCAATTATATTTTAATTGTATTGTATTGTATTTTAATGGTAGAAGTTACTGTTCATATTAATATATCTAAGTGAAATGAAATGAAATTTTAAAATAAAGGCACGGGTCTAAACCATAAAGACATAGACACTTTATATTATTTAGAACATCAATCCTAGTATTGGTACATACTCTTATGATTGAAATCATAGAAAAGGTTTGAAACACTTATAAGTATTACAAATTTCTAGGTTTTGCTCACTGAATAAAAATGCTACAATTAAATGTAGGTAGAATATGTAGTAGCTTTTATGAAACACAGAGGAACCTGTTGTTCATAATTTCGATCTTTAAGAGCCCGTATAGTCGTTGCTATCAGTTTAACGTCTTATGAGAAATTACGTGTTGACTATTTCTAAAATTTCACATTTGTTATAAACATTATTCCTTTACTGTTTAAAAATTTAAAATTGTTAGTCTTTGTTTACACCTTTTATTTATCAGATTATTCAATATTTATAAATTTATAAGTAACAATTAATTTAATGTACTTCTGTAATGAGGTTAACGAAAAAGTCGGTTTGTAAGTTCATATTTTATATATTTCAATTTTTTAAAAATAAAATGTCAATAGAATCATTTTCTTTTTAAATGGTGTTTTACACTAAACTAATTCTTTTTTTATAACGAAGAAAATACGGAAATAAATATTTCTCAAATACTAAGTTAGGTTATGGCGACATCTGTACAAATGCTGTGAATATAGGAGGTGACTCCTCTTTCAAGTAATGAAGAATTATTACCATATTTGTTCTGTTTATTATTTGTTCTTGGTTGGTATAAATACTGAAATAATCAGTGTTACAGTGAATACTAATTTACGATAAAAACAATTTATAAAAATTAGTTCATATCCCAGTTCTAGAATCGGTAAGGGTAGGCAATTTACATCTTTCTAAACCGCCAATGAAAAGAAAAAGAAAAACAAATTTGAATAAATAGCAGTAAGTATTCTTTTTCTTCAACAAATAGTTGTAGTCGTACAAGTGTATACGAGAACATATAGGAAATTAAATATAAATTTCTATTCATGCTTTTTTTTTATCTACCCAGGTGATTCTTTTACAGAAAACGTGCAAACACAAAAAATGTTCAGAAAAACTATCAATGATGAAATTAGTTTCACCGATGCATTATTAATAATTTTTAGTTAAATATCGTTTTTCCTTTAAATATCGTTTAATTTTTAAAGTACGTGCATCGCATAAGTAAATCTATAAGAACGAATAAGACGGAATAATTAGTTGTGTTTATGGAAACAAGATAACTGAATGTTGAATAATTACTTGCCTAA
>JAHWXV010171058.1:0-13508 GCA_024586415.1 Phrixothrix hirtus
GTAATATTTGATTTATGAAATTAAATTAATTATTACTGAGTTTATTTAATATATGAATTCTGTATGGCGTTAATAGAGCACATATGTTAAATTCCTGGATTCGAATCATTAGTATTTGCTTTGATTGATGAGAATTTACGAATTAGTTGAGCAGCTTTGGTTAAAAATTGATCTGTTACCTTACAAAGTTTGCATAGAAACATCGCGTGTATTAGATTGAAAGCGTGCATTGCTTATTTAGAGCTTAGTCCTACCTGTATTAATTCCTTTTCCTATAAGCACGATTTCCGAGTACGAAGTCAGGAAGTTAAACCCTTTTCCAACGATCAAGGAACACGTACAGAACGTGCACCTTAGGTCGGGCCCAGCTCGATTACTTTTTTAAGTAGAAACCGTCGGTTCTGTTGAATTAATTGTCTCGCAAACCTCAAAAAGCAATACGCACTAAATAACCGATACTGTCACAATTAATACCGTCAAATACTACGATTAAATTCGATTTTTATCGTGTACGAAAACACGAGACCCGCCATTTTGTCATCAGTTAGATCATTCATTGATCTGAAATTAGGAAATATTGAACGCGTTCAGACATCAACGAACCCTGTAGGGATTTACAAAGACTAAGTAAAGCGCGCTTCCGCTCCGATAAGGGTGAAGGACCTAGCTAAATAAAATTTGAACATAAATGTTTTCAATTGCAACAAATATTTATTGTTGACTGTTAAAAGTATGTATATACATAATTTAAATAGATCTGTATATAATTTCTGACATGCATTAATATTTGATTAGTAAATAAACAACATTACATTCATACTGTTGTAATTATTCCTAAGAAAGGGCTAGTAAAATATTTCAGTTAATATTAAAAATCAATTTGTACAAGTATGTGAAATATATAGTATAAATTACATGTTTAAGAATATTGAATTTAAAACAATCTGACCAGAATAAAATATTTAAAGTAACCTTCGTAATTAAAGAATGTTATTTATGCAGTGTGCTGTATAAAAATTAAGTTGCAACTTTATGAGCGAATGCACAAATTCCCCTTGGTTTAAATACAAACATCTTCTATTCATTAACAACCTCTGTACATACACCCATTCTGTTTTATGTAGTTAATTAATTAGTTTTATCTAAACCGACTATCATATTCATTCCGAACGTTTCAGACTTGATACATATAACGTACACCTTGCCTGATATTTCAACTTCTGGACTCCTCTCCTCCTGAAACTACCTGAGGCATTTGTGAACCGACTTCATACCATCGAAAGACTACGATTGATATGTATATATATTATTATATCAACTTAGTACTCTAATCGTTTGCGGTCGTTATACGCTTGTTCAGATTAGGAATCAAATCATATTCATTATTTAAACAATTCGGCACATATATCGCCGTAATATCTGCAGTTTGAGACTTGTTTGAAAATAATGGAGATGCATTCTGAATAAAACCATTTCTATTTCATGCATATTACACAATGAACCTGAACAGATGACTAATATACCCGCAATTGATAACATAAATGTTATAATTTACTAACCGTTTTCCGTCTCCAAGGGTTTTTTCTTTATGCTTTGTAGAACCCCTACTAAAAATCCAAGTTTTGTCTAAGAGAATATAGGAACATAATTTGCTTTCTTTTTTTAAAGTATTGTTTTAAAAATGGTATACGATTTGCAGCAATTTGTTTTAGTCCAATTCCATCGTTTACTTTGAACCAAAACCCAATCGTAGGTGAAAGCTATTTTAAACTTCTTTTAATGAATATAAAAGCTTCACAATTGGATATTTCTTGCTATAATGAACCTATAGTATGAAGCCTTAATATACATCGAATTAATGCTAATTCTATATGCCAATATTATAGTTTGGATGCATACATTTTTCTTTTAGCAGCATATTTCACAAATTTGTCGACGTCACAAGGTTTGCTTTGGTACGTTATCGGCACCTAGCAGTTTTGGTAGCTAAATGTGTAACTTATTGCTGTTTGTTGTTTGTGAGAAATACCTTTTCATGATAGAAATGTTATTGATGCTTATTCCACATGCTTCCGCAGTACGCTAAGTTTGAAACAATTGTGAATAGTACCTACATTAGAATAATAAATATATATTGTTAATTTAAGGTTTTTCTGGTTTTATAAATGCTTACGGGATAAAGACTAACAGAGTGAATAACACTCCTATTGCAATCTTATTACGTTCGCGTACAACATAACGAAGGGTATTTATAACTAATTCTTAAGTTTGCAACGAAAGATGTTTGTTGCGTAACAATTTAGTTACAAATTCCTGAAAGTTACAAATTTCATAATAATTATAATAAAATAAGTATAATTACTTAATAATTGGAACTCAATGTAAATATAGTTTTAAAAAATCTGATTTTTTAAGCTTTGTAAGGATGAATTAGAATAAGACGGATACTATTATTAACAATAATAACCAAAACCTAACCACACTCTTGTACGTCAGTTTATATTTCAACCAAGACAAACGTTTTCCGTTAGGTTCACTTCATACATGGTAGGCATACGTTTAGTATGTTATTCTTCTCTAACGTATGTATTAGAGCCAGACGTACTTATGAATGCACAAACAATTACATCAGGATTTTACGATATGTCATATTCACGCTTATTTGATTCGACTATACCTGTAAATATGCTTTATTTACTTTTGAATTGTGAGCATCAGGCTAATATTTGAACAGTTACATACATTATGTTTAACTGTATATAACTTTAAAAATTAAGTCTATAGGTTTATAGATGGTACTTTTTTCTATAACGAATAAAACCATATATACGTTTACTTTGTTATAAAATAAATTTTTAAAACTTCGCTACGATAGCGTTAAACAACATGAATAGAGCTTAGGAGTTATTTTAATGAAAAGTAATTGCGTGCAATTAACAAAATTTAATACAATTTCTGCGAATAAGGTTATCATTTACTTTTCAGAAGGTTTCACGATAATTATGATATAAAGCACTAACATAATGAGCCAACGTTTATAGGCTCCTCTTAATTTTAATGACAACTTAATTTAGTATCACGCTCTATGAAGTTTTGTATACTGATATTTAAATATACATTTCTTTAAATTCTATCTATTATACTATTATTGGTGTGAATTAAAAATTTGAACGGGCAGAAATTTTATTAGTTAACAAAAAAGAAAATGAAATTGTTTTTAATTTACAAGTATAATTCCAGAGAAAAATAATGTCACTATAAAACTGTTTTCGTTTCTCAGTGTTTATTTACGGTCATTATACAGAAATTATGGAAGAAAGCTAGTCAAACAGATCAATACTAATGCAGACATGTCTTTTTAGAGGTGACTTACATTCTTAGATTTTCAAAAACCAAGAAAATTGCAGAGTTCTAAGGAATTAACAACGTATACAATAGTCTGCAATAATGGGTTAGTGGGTGGTATTCTCTTCTGTTATCGTGGGCGTGGTCTAAGATGTTCTGCTGGCAACACGTTAACGTGGTCACAGTAGCAGAGCAACAGCAATTGTAAATATAGAGACACGTTGTGAGATAGTGCAGGGGCGGTGTGCGAACTGCGGCGGGTGAAAATTGGAAATCGCTTTTTCGATTTAATGGCTTCCGCTGTGTCATCAATTGTTGACAGGGTTGACAGCTTATTGAATTTTGTTGTTAATATCATTTAGAGCCATTAATTAAAGTCAACTTGATTTTGGTTTTTGTTTTTCTTTGTATATATAAAATTTATATATATAAATATTTGTATATATATATATATATAAATATGTATATAAATATTTGTATATATATATATATAAATATGTATATAAATTGTATATATATTGTATATAATAATTACACTGTTGTTTATTGAGTTTTTGATTGGTAATTAATAATATTTGATCCATCGATTAATTGATTAAAAATATAGTGTGTTGTATGTACACTGGGTGTTCCCAGATTCATTTTCAACAAGGCGATCTCCGTTGTTATAAGAGTTCCAGATTTGATTGAATACCTAATGTACTATAGCCTTATTCATGCATTTGCAAAGTCCAATGTAGTTTAGCAAATATAGCAAATACATGGAATTTGATAGAAATTGAATCTTCTCCACAACTCATTTGCCTTAATCGTTAAAAACTTCTATTGCAACGTTCTATAGGCGCTTAATTATTCATTATTTAGTGGTTTGATCCATATTTCTAAATGCTGTTCTTGTCCAGTTACAGACATTAAGTTTAGTTTTGCTTAAGGGACTTATACTTAACTTTACCATTATTATGTTTCCTTTTTACTCCCCAAAAATGTATCATGTTATATCTACTATGAAAACTGCTAGTAAAAAGGAAAAGAATGTATTTTACTCTACATTTTTAACGAAAATTAGGATGGCGGTAAAAAACCAG
This sequence comes from Phrixothrix hirtus, assembly GCA_024586415.1. Classification (NCBI taxonomy): domain Eukaryota; kingdom Metazoa; phylum Arthropoda; class Insecta; order Coleoptera; family Phengodidae; genus Phrixothrix; species Phrixothrix hirtus. Next base: position 4,431 of record JAHWXV010171058.1, read on the forward strand.
GAAACGGCCATAATTACTGACTAACATGACAAAAAATATAATCGGTGTGAGCAAACTATTGACGGTGTTCAGCGACTTGACTATTGCTTTCTAAGTGATTGTAGCACTCTTGGACCGTCTAGTTAACGGAATATCGTAAAACACAATGGGGGATATTTCTATATCCTTCAGTTACTGCTTCTTGAAGTTCTTCAATGTACACCTTTTCTTTAAAATAACTCCATAGAAGAAATCAAGGGGATTTAAACCTTATGACCTTGAAGGCCACTAACCGAGCCATAAGTTCCAATACATTTATTGTTAAAACGTTGGTTGAGGTAATATTCAACTATTATGGAATTATGCGTTGGACCTGATGAAACCGAACAGGATTCATTTCTGCGAGAAATAAATCGTTTAATAAATCATCAACATTATATCGCGGTAAGTTAAGGTATTTCTATGAGGTGAGAATATATTTATAAACAATAGCTCCAGTAAAAAGATATTCTTATATGCCATATAACACATTAGAACCAAAACAAATTTGATGTTGCATATGTCTCACTAAATTATCATTTTCACTAGACCAACTATTTGTAAATTTACCTTCATCAGACTAGTATTTGACATGAAAAATTATCGTTAATACTCTTATTACGTTTTCTGGAATATCATTCGCAAAATATTCTGTGTCTTTCATCGTTTCCTCATCTGAATGATTGGCATACATTGTACTTATGCGCATGATAACTATTCGCGTTTGAAACTCTATGCTCGGTAGATTTCCGTATGACAGCTTGTTTTCGAATTGTTGGGTACAAATATTTAGATTTTCCATAGCAGGTTGCAGAACAGTAGTTTTAGTTTCCTCATGTATTATTGGAGATTTACGATGGCCTTTCGGTTAATAAATTATCATGTGTTGAATAACTGAATCGTTAACATCTATGAGGTCATGTCTGCATAAGATACGTTTACGTTAAACTAATTTCTAGTCTAATTGGCCTTCGGCTAGCTTGTTTTCAGTCGGAGGTTTATGGGTGAATTCGAAGTTGCTTCTTATAAAAAGGCGAAGGTTTGACGGTATTGTATAGCTATTGTATAGGCAAATGAAAAACGTTCGTTCGCATAGCATTGTCTTTAGAGATTATACTAGCTACAATTAATAACAATTGAAAAACATCCAGGTGTCAGCATTTATAACAAGGTACAAGTCGGCAGGGGGGGGGGGACAAAGCCCTATTATAACCCGTAGGAATACACTAGCTCAAAAAGATTCTATTAGAGATATCGGTCCAGAAAAACGTCCTTAGATTTATTTTCTAACAGTAATTCGTGATGAGATTTGGCGAAGTATTTGTGAATCGAAGGATAAAGGACTGATACAAGATATGGCTTTGGGAACTAGAATGTTCTGAATTTTTCTGACTGCAATTGTGGTATTTATACTACTTTCTTATCATCTAACAGTAAATTTTTAGATAAGGTGTGTGAATATTTAATTTGAACATGAAATGTGAATGTGTATGCCATCTATGTGTGGGGTTATGTTTTTATAGTTAGTTTGTATACTATTTTAGTTAAATATTACAGTTTTCTATTTAACATTAACAATTGATTTTATTCTTAAATACTAGATGGCCCTAATGGTATTAACTTATTAATTAAATATTTTCAACCTTAGAATTAAATGATTTCTAATTACATATTTTAAATTGATTTCTTATAATCTTTTATTAATTCATTGATTATTAATTAATTGATTATTAATCAATTTTGTTTATTCTATAAGTTAATTTCTTATATAAATGACGTGTTACCAGTTCTTACCTTTTTAATTAGTTACATGCATCAAGAATTTATGTACATAATTTTGCAATATGATCAGGTAAATAATCATAATTAGGAAGACGTGACACTAGGAGCTGGTAAATGATCCAGAATTCATTAAATTTTTCATTAAATTTCTGAATGTAGTCGTATGAGGTTTCCTGAGCTGAGGGTATTGATTTAAGTACGCTTCAGTTGCTCAAGTCGAATTCTTCTAGTCGCTATTATTAACTATTTGAACCCTATTGGTCGGTAAACCGGCTTAAAGAAATGATATTTTTACCCGAATAGTCAGAATACCAGCGTTTGTATCTACTGTAATTTTCGTAGCGCTATGTATGGCGGTCATTGGGTATAAAAATCACCACGATTGTTAAACATAATTTGGAGAAGTGGGAGATGAAAGGATGGGCCTTCTCATAGGCACGAAAATCTGGCAGTAGGAGAGCGTACGTTTGAAAACATCTTTACTACATTTATTCAGATTATTGGTTCTAAGTACACACAAATCTACATTATATGTTATTATGTAAATAGTTCTGTCTTCTACTAAAGCGTAAACAATGTATAGTAATACAATAATTCTAGCGGAATATAGTTATACATAATATGTTAGTTTAACGCGTGGGATTTTTGCGATCAACCGATTAACTACTTGTTATACATGTATACGATTATTGTAATATATAATCGGATATATTATGTCATAGTTTTGTGCATTCACTTGATGTACTTATTAATCGTAAATACATTTTAAATTATATTTTAAACTACTTCTTTTAGGTTCAACCATGCCGAAGCGCAAACACGTGCTAGATAAGTTGATTGAGACAAAAACAGCGAGCGAGCATTGCGGACGTCAAATTTGACGAAATCAGATATTAAGGAACATCTAAATGATCAATACCGTGATGATATATAATTTGAAAACGAACTGCGTGAGGATGATCTTCCAGTTACTATTCTACCTGTTGAAATTGCCAGTCCTCGGCCTCTTTGGTCGACTATCACAGATTTCATATTTACACGATTGGAAGGTGTAGGACCAAAAAATATTTCTGAGTCATTTTCGAGTGAAAGTAAGGAGATATATTTCCTTTCATTATTTTGGGATGATTCCATATGGAACCTTTTTGTACAAAAAACAAACAGATAAGCATTATATGTAAAAGGAAACAGGCATACGCCTTATTAAATCGTTCGATTCTGCTATTGTTCCAGAACTAAAAGCTTTCTTTAGATATCGAATTATCATGGAGTTGCTGATACACAAAGATAGATACGAGATGTCCTGGACTAAATAGGTAAACTGCATCCAGTTTTTACCCATGATAGATTTTTAGCTATTTGGTCATTGCTATATTGTGTAAATGAAAAAAATAGGAGGTTAGACGAAATATATAGAAGTGGATAAATTTTGGATATTGCTCTGTCAAATTTTCGGCCATATTATGTGCCGCATTGTGAACTATCACTCGGTGAGGGAATAATACCTACAAAAAACAATAAAACAATACATAAAAGAAAAACCAATCAAGTGAGGTTTGAAAACTTATCTTTAATGTGCAAGTAAAACCAGTTACAATATGGATATGTAAAATTATAGCAGTAAAGTTGATGAAAGTCAAGAAATGGAAAATAATTGGACGTAACAGGTTGTTTAGTGGCTGGGTTAACTAAATTATGGGAAAATCGTGGTTACTGCGTATTCACAAAGATTTTACACTTCTGTGAATGTAGTAGATCACGTGATAGATAAGAAAGGTACATGCTTATATACTACTACATCGACAAACGGAAAAATTTCCCGAAGAGCTAATCTCTAAAAAGAATAGCGATCGTGGATCACATTCATTGCTATATAATATAAATGTAGCTGCTGTCATGAGGAACGACAAGAAGTCAATATAATTTTTATCCGCGAAGTATGCCGCTGATCCCGATGTGACAATATTGCGCTATAATTGCAAAGAGTATAAACGGCTAGTAGTACGGTGGCCAGCTTTGGTAAAAGCCTATAATACTTTTATGGGTGGGACTAGCAACGATGACCAAATTATGAAGCTACAAAAATGCAGACACCATTATAAGTGGCCGAGAAGCCTATTGATCAAACTGTTTGTATAATGTTCCTACAACGCACATACGCTGAAGAATTTCTACAGTCCACACAAGGTCAGTGGAAAACGTACATATAAATTTGATATATTTTTGGATAACTATGTCATGAAATGATAGGATGATGTCAGTAAAATGAAGAGTTATAAAGTTGAAAATTCGACTTAAATGAATCAAGGTTTCTGAATGTACTGAATAGTTCTATACACATTCCTGAGCGACCAATAGAAACTACTTCAAATAGCAGATGTATTGTCTGTCCGGAAACATACAATAGGGTTAAAAGAGGATATCCTGTTACAAAGAGTAGGATTTTCCAAAACTACAGAAAACTATGTACTGGTGCAATTCATGTAAGGCGTTTCTATGCCTTGAAACTAGGCTTGAGAACTGCTTTTTGGTTTACCATTGGAGGGTTAAATTCCAACGATCAATTGTTTTCTTTATTGTATACTATATTTATATTAAAGTATAATATAAATAAGGTATCATTTTTTTATGATATACTTGGGAGCAGTAACGTTCTATCCCTACAGTTCGGAAAACTAGTTCAAAGAAAGTTATATATTCGAATAGCTTGTTTACCGGCCTACTTCTTGGAAGTAGAGGGTCAGGGCGTAGATAAGCTAGGGAAGTCAGGATGATGCGATTGGAATTTGTTAGGGAAAAGAGAACAAAAGGAACGTTAAGGACTTGTAAGTTACCAATAGAATTACATATTCCAGGGTATCGATATTACGAGCCAGATGTGAGATTAAATAACCATCTAAACGAAAAACAGAGAAGGATGGATAATAGGAGGGACCCTCAAGGTGCTACGAAAAGAACAGTTATATTTAAATCGAATCTATTTTAAAATCAAGCTTGCAATGCGTAGAGGTAATAGCATCAGTGCCAAGCGTCTTATTAGAACAGCTCTATATGCCGATCGTCTGGCATTTAGAACCTCAGGAGGAAAAAAATGTTAATATGCCAAAAATCCTACCTTTACCAAAAATGGGTGAATTTTAACTGCTAATTTATCTGTTTGTCATGTTAATCGGCGTAAAAGAACAATGGGGGCACTTTCTGCGAGAAAGAATTATAATACAGTTTTTGATTCAGGTCTTTGTCTAAAACCATACCAAACTGATAGTGGAATATATTTGAATCGATACAATAATATTTCAAAAGGCTAGTAAAGTTTACGGTGAAAACAATTTAGCTGGTGCAGACTTCAGAATATGTGCAAAGCAGGTTACAAACTTAAGAGATGTCTTAATGTATAACAATCAAATCCTACATTTAATGAGATAGTCCTAGAGCTAGGAACATATCTTACAAAATGTTAAGTAATTATAATTTTCTGGTGTCTTTTAGGTTGATCTCGTGCTTCAGACATTAAGTTTTCAACTTTCGTTCCCTTGCACGCTCACTATAGCGCGTCAAAAACATTTGGCGTTCTGAAATTTCCGATGTTTTTCAGTATATCGATCATATCTTTCTACCATTGCATCTTAAAGGAAAACATTGTAATGTATAGTTGCATAGTTCTAAATTTCCTACAATTTTTGTATGACAGGTTTTTTGTAGAACTATTATGTAAATAGTTACCCAGTATCAACATTACAAATAGAGCGTGTTGGAAAACTTACACACTTGGATCGATCTGTTGCACTAACACCTGACGAAATTAAGGAGTTAAAACGGGCTGAGATGAAGTTTCATAAAGTATTGGGTCAACTGCAAAATAATGGGATTACTTCACAGCTATGTACATAATAGTTGAAAATGGCGACACTAGCGATGAAGTTCATCGAAATGGAAGGAATGGGTAATTGTTCATGTCACATCCAGACCATCAAGCAAATTATTCCGTTCTTTGACGTAACTGGGCATTTATTTTGCGCTACATGTGCTCACATTCATGTTCAAGATATGTAAAACTTATAGAAAAGGATAAACCCAAAAGAGTATTTCCAATTCACAACAAAAGGTTACGGTTGGACATGACTATTGAGCAAACCATGATGAAGAATATGAAACTTTTCACGAATACTTATTGGTGGCCTGACTTATGGACAAGAAAGCTTTGAAAGCTTATTCATGAGATGGACATTAGGTATGGTAGCCCCTTCAGAACATTTGCAACGAAGTGGAAAAGCGTACGGATACAACAAAAATAATTATTGTGGCAAACCGATTAACCTGAATATGTCTTATATGTTGTTAAATTTGAAAAACTTTGCCTAAAGCGGAAAATAAAACATTTAAGCATTTTAAGATTAGGATACGGTAGAGAAACATTATATTGGCGTAAGGTAAGGGCTATGTTATGATTTGCCTTTATATATAGCGACACAGGTATAACAGCTTTTGAAATACATGAAATTAATGTAAACAGCCACCTCGAACTCAGCCTATATACATGTAGCCGACGAAAGTGGTATTATGGTTGAATACATGAAGAGATTTAATAAAAACTGGAAGGATAGTAATAAGCACCGAGATAACAACCAATCGCTTATTGTCGAAGTGGGAAACAAGTGGCAAATCCTCGAAGATGAACCCGAAGACTTAGATGCAACTACGCACTCAAATAAAGAGAATGTAATTGTAGCGATATCAATAGTAGAGAGTCCAGTAAATGTCAGTCTTAATTAAATAATTATAGCCATAGTGGGAAACAGTGCTACTAATCTCAAAATATTAGAATTATTTGACAATAAAAAAAGGTTCAACGTCCAACTTTCTAAATCGAACTACGAACAGAGAATAGTAAAATTTATTAAGGAATTTGTTGGGCCTAAGATTAAATACCTAATATATTTTGAAGATAGGTTGTATGAAAACTTCAGCGTAGAACTTCAAGCGTATTTTGAAAGCGCGGACATTAAAATGGTGAAATGTACACGGAAACCAATTGACTTAGTGGACGAAAATGTTAACCATAGAAGTAATGGAGAAATATGAGTGTATGACTAACCACCGAGTTATAGATGAAACCCTAACAAGGATCGGACAACGATATCATTGACCAAATCTACAAAAATAAATTCAAAATCATAAAATTAATTGCCAGATATGTTTAGTAACGAAATATAGCAGAAATTCGGTAGAACTAAACTTCTATGTTACTTCTATAGCCACGAGACTCAGTATACCTTAGCAAAAGCACAGTATCTGACAATTGTGGACTCCTTCACTAAGCATGGCTACAAATTAAATCCATTCCAAGGCTCGAAGTTATAAATAAATTTTTTTACAAACGCTATAAAAAGTAGGCTTTTACGCTTTCTAATGTCAACGCAAAAATGAAGTTTTCTGAGGAGTATCAATTTTCTGCACTATAGTGGCATAGTAGCTTTTTCATTCGCTAAAGTATATCAAATATGCCATAACTAAATGACATTTAAAAATAAATAAATACAGACACCGAAGTTTATAGTACAGTTTCCATGATAACAAATAATGAACAACTCATTTATTGACAAAGGAATGGCAGAGCCATCTATAGTTTATGTTAGGAGTTGTTTTAATACAAAAATATAAAGAAGAAGATTTCTCCTAAAAAAGGCACGAATTTTAAAAATAAATTCGGTACAAGTGAAAAGCCATCGAACTGTAAAATGAACAATTCTAAGGGTTCTCATCATCAAAACATATTTAACCTAAATAAATAGGTAATATTATCAAAGTTTGCATTCCCAAACAGCTACCCAACACTGATGAGCCCCACTAGGGCGAAACCGTTGGTCTGCAGGTGCTGTCACGCTGTTTGGGAATGCAAGCTTTGAGAATATTACCTATTTATTTAGGTTAAATATGTTTTCGTGATGAGAAGCCTTAGAATTGTTCATTTTACAGTTCGATGGCTTTTCACTTGTACCGAATTTATTTTTAAAATTCGTGCCTTTTTTAGGAGAAATCTCCTTCTCTATATTTTTGAATTAACTCATTTATTGTTATATTATACTAATTAAATATGGGTAAATAAACTTAAATATCTAGCATTTGTTAGAAATAATGTGATTTTAGACAAAATCCTGTGTATCACCCTTGACAGCTTGTCGCGCGACAATGCGGCACTTTGTCCTCTTAATACACAAATGGATATTTTCACACATCATGGTACACCCGGAAAAGTTTCAAAGTTCATATTATAAGTTCTTAACACTCGGACTCCAGTGGCGTTGCCGAAAAGTTGCACTCACTGTAATTGAGTATTTAAGATTATCTAACAACCAAACATATAGTAATATAATAAAGTACTCACAGAGTCAAAGATATTAGTGTGCAATATACGATAGATGTACTCTCTTACAAAATTAAATCATTTGAAGTTATTTACATAAATTTAGACGCGGATGCCGCCATTTTCCTAGATCGCGACGTGCAACTCGTTAACACTTATATTGTTAATCATAAAAATGAAATGAAACTAATGTACGAAAAATGAAAACTTGCAAATTACCAAGAAAAAAATCATAGCTAACTTAATAAAGCAGAGAAAATTTAAGAGAAATCCTTAAAAAATGTATGTAAATGATAGACAGAAATAACAAAAAACACGAACCACATATGAACCGAAAGAACTTTTTACTACAAGCAATAAATTAATACCAGCAAATATAAAACCTACCGACAGTAATATTTCAGAAAAAATCTACCTATCCAGCATCAAAAGGCATCGAGTAAATAGTAATAATTTTCAACCTCTTCCAGGTTGCCTTCGGTTTATTAATGAGTCAAAATAGAAAACGTACCTCAAAATTTATAATTAATACTGACAGTATGTTTGATAGTTATTTAAGTTATTTTAGGAATAGTAAACAATTCAATTACTACGAAAATACAAATCCAATAATAAACAATAAAATTAAGGAAACCACTTCAATATTTCAAGACCCTCGACATCAAGTAAGTACTTTATAGGGATAAAACCTCATTATAAAACTGAAGCTTTTATGATAAGTTCAAGATAATGTCACTTATTCTTTTGTGTATTAAATTTAATTTTTAATCATCCTTTGAGCCATATTTCTTATTTATTTTGGTTGAAGATGTGAAAAGCATTATTAATCCTGTTTTTAAATATCTACTGAAATGGCGATATATATATATATATATATATATATATATATATATATATATATATATATATATATA